>PVJO010019869.1:0-33369 GCA_004026905.1 Hystrix cristata
CAGAAAGAAAAAAAATCAAAGCAATCCTTAACGTTTTGCAGAATTTAATTAAGCACATAAAACTGTACTATTTAATATATTTCTCCATGAACTTTTTGTGAAATTCAGATCGCAGTGTATCATTTACAAATCTTTTGTCTTTCTTCTGATCATCCACACCCTTTGCACAGTTCTTGAAGACAACATCATCATCCCACCTGAAAGAAAAAAAGAAAAAAGGCCTTTATGCTTGTATCAGATGACAGGAATACTATGTGCACTGCAAAGCTTGGTACCACACAGAAAGATGCTCAATATGTGTATTACTCGAGCCAGCCAAAGAACAAAGTGATCCTTAATACAGAATTTGTGCTTTTCTATAGCAGGGGGGGTCAATTCCTATTTAGAACATAACAAACATTGTCATTATTTTTCTGGTAAAAGAAACTTCCACTTATAAAGCTGAAATATATCAATTTTATTTATATAATTGATTATTTCAGGTCTAAAACAGAGGCAGTACCTTGATTAGTATAGACATCACTAAATTATAGTAACTGGTCAGTTTAGTGTGGTTTAGATTGGGTGATTTTGAAGATTGTACATATTCCTCTATCACTTAGCATTTAGTAGCCATCCACTGTAATATTCACACTATAAGGGGACAATAAGAGAAAGAACTATTGGAACATAACAATTAAGGCCCATATACTGGCCCATATCTACATTAACCATAAAGTAGTATCTCCTTATGATTTCAGGGTAGCACTCTGGTTGGATTTCAAAGTGTAAGCATTAAAAAGCACCCTTGGGTAGGTCTCTAACCCTGTCAGCAAACCTTCCCTTGAATATATTGTTGCCTCTGCACAGTGTGGGTAGATTTTTAGAGCTTTATAAATCATTGAAAGGACTGTATTTTTACTGTGAATAGGTGAGAAGCCATTGAAGGTTTAGAGTAAGAAGCTATTGTTGTGATTCTATAGTTTACAAAGGATCAGGTTGCTGTGTTGGGGAAAAATGGAGCAAGGATAGAGGGTAGCAGGCATGCAAATAGCTAGAGGTACCACATCATTCCTGATAGGAGACAGTGAGAAATACTGGATGCAGTTTAAAAGTTAGGAAGATAGAGTTTCTTGACTACCTTATGTAAAATAATAATCAACCTTCTTCCCACTCAGCATTTCCAATAAACTTTTATTTTCTATATATCATCATAGAAATACTATATAAAGAATTTACTGTTCCCCACCTCTCCCTCCACATATACCCACAGTAGAGAAAAGTGTTTACAGAATGAAGTTTGCCATCCACAGGCCTGCTTGTAGGGGTTGGCATTTGGCTGGCGTTCAAAAACCTCCACTTCAGGTATTTCTCATTGTTCACTACGTCTAAAGTATATAAACAGTGTGCTTTACGTCCAACACTTACTTTCCTTTGGGAGTCTGGATTTTGGTATGTTCTAGGCAGAAGTTGATTATATGACTAGCTCCCAATAAAACCTTAGGCATGGAGTCTCTAATGGGTGTCCCTGGGCAGAAACACTGTGACATTTTTTGTTGTTCTGTGTACCTCCTCTGGGAGAGACAGAGCATAAGGAAGCCTGCACATGGATTCCTCCCTTTCCAGTCTGTTCTCTTTTCCCCTCAAGATCTGCCTATGTATCCTTACTAAACTAGCCATCAGTACAACTACTACATGACATAGCTATGTATCTTTACTATGTCAGCCGTGAACATAACCATATGACAAGTCCCCTGAATCCCTGCAGTGAGTATTTCAATGTGAGTGGTGGTCTTGGCAAACACCGTACTGACACATGCACATAATACATGAAGTTTGCAGGGTTAAGGGCTCAGCTCCTAACTGTACCCTCAATGTTTAGATTATTGGGTATACAGATGGCTACTATAAATATCTAAAGAAAATGAGTTTATTTTCTTTCATTTTCCTTCTTCCATTTTCCCAAAATCTGATACAGAAGAATGTCAGTGGAAGAATTTTAGAAGCTTAACATAATGCAATAGGTATCCAATTCATAACCTCTATATACAAATCCAACCCATTACTTATACTACCTTCTTTTAACTTTGAAGTTGGCTTGAGGCTGGGATGGGCCAGTAAGATTAAGGAGAGGGTTTCCACTAAGAATGTTTTCCATACGAATCCTTTCTTCTTCAGCTTTTTGTTCTTGCTCCTGTCAATGACGGAGAAAGACTTAAATTTAATTATACTAATTCTAGGTTAATTTTTTTTATATTAGCTCATTAAAAATAAAGACTGTTAGGAATGTATGAGAAGAAAATCTGGCATTTTTATTGTAAGTATTTCATGCTGCCATCATACAGTAATTAATCTCTCTCAACTCTGAAAAACTATGAGATACACATCCAAATCTGTTTTCTTTTGAAGTACATACAAAATTAATGACCTTAATATTTAAGAGTACATCAATAAACATATGATACTTTATAATTTAAAAACATATTAAACATCAAAGACATATCTGCAAAGCTAGCACCTCAATTTTAAAAGAACTATACACAAACTGTGATCAAATGCAATTTTATTTTGAATTACAATGTTAGCTTACATCTCAAGGATTAATGACAAGTTATTATTAACTAAGAAACAACTACTAAAATTAGACAAACTATTATGTAAAAGATTACATTCTATTAGCATGTGCTTCTATTAATTTACCTGATGTATATCCATTTTACTTTTATGACTTACTGCTATTTTCTATTTTTAATCTTATGTCTCACTCAATACAACACAATTTTTTTTCTTTTTTTTTTTTTTTTTTTTTTTGGGTGGTGCCGGGGATTGAACTCAGGCCCTTGTGCTTACAAGGCAAGCACTCTAATCACTGAGCTAAATCCCCAGCCCCTTTTTTTTCTTTTTTGGGGTCTTTTTTTAATTTTAGCATCAATCTCTTCAAATTCAAATCACTTGTTTCATTCTCAAAATTAGGAAAATAAAATGTCTAAAATCCTTAGCTATAACTTCTAGACCTACCTAATAACATGTTATCTTTAACTGGATATAAATTCCATTTTGCTGTGTTTGGGGAATGACAGAAATTGATGATTTAATAGATGTGGAAATCACCTTAAAGTGAACCTAATTTTCCACAGAGGTTACTGATATTTGAGTTTAATGTGAAAATGTGAACAATGGATTTCATTTTTATTAAGACAACTAGGAAGTGAGAAGATGCAATTTGTAGGAAAATAAACAGGAAAATTTTGTTAGGTCACACTACTCAGAATTTAAGCAAAGTCAGGAACTATCCCTCAAATATCAAGAACAGATAGCTTTTTAAAAAGTATATACAGTATTTAATAAACTATACTGATGTTTTATGTGCAAAGATATTTTTCTGACATGGTAGAAAAACATGAACTCAAGTATACTTGTGTTCAAACTTATAACAACACATAGGTGCTGGACTTTTTATGTTTAGAGTATTATTTCCTTTAGAGTCACTTGATTACTACACACAGCACTGGCAAAAAAAGGCATCTGCTCTTCCCATATTCAGATACAGGCACATAGGCTAATGACTGGACAGCCTATGAATTAAATCTAAATAACCCTTCCTCATTTTTACAAATAAGATTTTGTTGGAACACAGCCACACTTACTCATTTATATGTTTTTCTATAGCTACTTTTGTGTTGTAACAGCAGAGTTGAGTATTTGCGACAGAGGGTGTACAACCAGCCATCTTAAATTATTTATCATGCAGCCCTTTACTACAGGAAGTATGCTGATCTTTGACGAAGGCTAACAGTATAAAAATATCATTGCAGGACACATCAAAATAACAGCTGATGGAAAGAGAAGGACAAAAGAAACAAGACTGGCGTGCAACTCCAAGAAATACTAACACATATTTGTACAAAGATTAGATGAAATTCCCTTAATTGCCAGTCCTCTGTCTAAAATGTTTACCTTCCTCCAAGATCAACCCAAATCATTTATGTAAATTTCTTACCTCTATGTGTACACAGAGAATAGGCACACTAAAAGAAGTGGCATGACTGCCCTCTAGTGGCAAGCAAAAGATATTACAGTTGTTCTTAATTCTATTTTACTTCTTCTGATCTGAATTCTTACAGTCTTCAAAGTCTACCTCATATTCTACTTCTTTTCTGAATTCTTCCCTGATGCTTCTGACTCACATGAACTCTACTTCCTTAGATTCTTAGCATTAATCTATGTCACTGTCTTTCCCCAAAGGCTTCTTCCATCTTTTTTAAAAAGGGAACAATTCCTGGCTCAAATGAAATCTCACACCTAAGTCCGTAAGAAAGCTGTGCTACTCTGGCTGAAAACGGGCACAGGCATCTCTACGTGAATATCTTACCATGTGTCAAATTCAACATGTTCAAAACAGAACTCACCACCTCTTTCTGCTTTAACACATACATTCCTCTTTCTCTGTGTTAGTATATGGAATCAGTTATCTACTTCTTGCGGCTGCAACCAATCCATCACTTTATGTGGTCAATTCTACCTCCTTGATTGCTCTGTTAGCACTAGTTTATTTCTCTCAATTTGAACATCTATCATGCAAGTTAAGATTCTCTTAAATGCATGTGAGGATTACTGAAATCCTAACTCAATGTTTTCCAATCCATCCTCCATACTTTTGCCATAGTAATCTTTCTACAATGAGTATGCAGTCTTATCAATCTCCTGCTGAAATCAACTGGCTCCCCACATCCTTCAGAACAAACCCCAAAGTCTGTTTATAAACCTTAAATGCTCAGACTTGTGCTTGTCTCCCCAGTTTTGTATCTTAATCTCTGTGTGCATTTCCCCAAAGACACTGAATTAGACACTCTTTTCTTCCACTGTGTAAATGGAGACTGTGGGTACTCAAGGTAATTAAGTAACTTGCACAAGATTATATAAAACCTATACACAGATTGCCTCAACAAGTGCCGAGGCGGGAGACAAGAGAAAGAAAATCTTTGTAGACCATGACTAAGTATTTATCATCTTTGATTCTTCTGACACCTAATAAAACACCAAATGTGCATTGAACAAACAAGTGAATACAAGAAAGCTGATAACTATTATTTAGCATGTCTGAACTATTTAAAAAGAATATTCAACATAACCAGGAGATGTAGGATGTCATAAAAGTAATTAGATTTATAGATCTATAGGGTGCTGCCACATTCAGGCATGATGAGGAAAATTTCTAATACAGGAAGGTATTACTTGAGTTAAAAAACGTTTGAGAAGACAGAGAGATGTAAATACTTAACACTTGGATTTTACCTTCCTGGCCTGCTCTTCAGCTCTTTCTTTTTTAATTTTTTCCAGTTCTGCAAGGAGAGCTGCAGTATCATCATCATCACTTTCCTCTTCAAAATCTTCGTCTTCCTCCTCAAAAGACATAATGATGATCCATGAGATTGGAGAGAAAACATATATTCACTTTTCTCCATAAAAATTGCACATACTAAATCTTTGGGGCAGAAATAAATTTTCCTAGTGGAAAAATATACCTAAATATCATGATTAAAATCAACAATGAAACAAAAAAAAAAACCCCATAAGAAATCTTATGAATTCTTACTAACATGTCAACCCCTGATAAAATGCCTTTCAGATTTACTGGGCCAAAAGAACTTCCATATGAAAATATTCTAAAATCAGAAAAGGAATACCTCACGATGAAACACAGTGCATACCCTAAGAGACCAAACATAATTCTATATAGCTCAAAGCAACTGTCAGCTAGCTATTAGGGATAGTTAAGACATACAAAAAGGGTACTAAATAATTTCAAAGGAATAGTCATCAAATTTTACTTAAAACTGGGATTCCTGTTTTAATGAGTGCTAGTAACTCTTACCAGTTAGCTCTAGAATTAATTGCTGATATATGTGCATAATTACATACTACCCATGACAGGTCACTGAGATTTTTTTCACTGTGATGTTGAAAACTTCAAATTACAGACTATAAGGCCCCACTGAATTTTAAAGTGAGTTGATGTGTGAATCCTTAAAAAAAACTGCTTAGACTATTTCCTTCCCTAAGCACAGAAGGAACCATTATATGCATTGCACTGCTGAAGGGAGCTTCAAATCTAATGAGGAAAAGTCATGGGTATCACACTAGGGGGTGCCATTTACAGAGCCCAGAGCCCAACCTTCCGAGTATCCTCTGGAGGAAAAACATGGTAGCACAACCTCTAGGACTTAATATAGGAAATTTGGGGAAAAACATGTCCTTTAATAGATTTCTTCCATATTTGGTTCTCTAGAGCTCAAACTTATTCTTTAAGTCCTTAACATAAAATAATACTTTTTATTTTAAAATCAACTGTAAAGTTTAGGGTTGAAGTTAGAGATACATTTGAGTAACACTGTGAAAACAAATACAGATCACTTGTACAAGTCAGAAGCATTAAAAAATGTACTTTAGAAAAACATGACAAATACACTACTAGATAGAGACAAAAGGTGAAAACACAACACACATCTGTTAGAGGATCATCTGCATCAAGGTTGGCAGCAGGAATCTGGTCTAACCGAGGCTTCTTTGACACTGAAGAGGAGGTGGTGTGTTCTGAGGAAAAGCAAAGATCTTTTAGCTCACTGAGTAACTACTGCACTTCTTACAATGTTTAAGAGACCTGTGGGCATAAAGAGCCCACATTAAAAGCATTATGGCAGTGTCAAAATTCACAAAAAATATTAACACTTCCCATTTGCCACACAAAAAGAAAAATTATCAACAACCAAATTTTATGAGACAAGTGTTTGGGACAGTGTTGTACCTCGGGTTGGACGATCCCTATTTTTTTCTCTTGCAGCAGCTCTCTCTCTCTCTTCCAATTCTCTCCTAAAGTCACGATTACGAACCTCTTCAGGGGCATCCTGAGTGGTTTGTCTAAATTAGAAACAAACCAGGGCAAAAATGTTACCCATGCCCACCAAGAAAAAAAATTACATGGCTATAGCAATGGAAAACAGCTCATGAATGCAACTTTGTCCCTCAAGCATAAAACAAGAACAAGGACAACGTAATACAGCTATGGTCTTTCCAATATTCCAAGAAGCCCAAACTGAATCACTTATTTTCCTATACTATGGCTGCAGATTGGTATCAACTCACAGGCTTGTTACAAAAACACTTTTATCTCATATGAACTAGTGCTGATAATGCTCATACTCTAAGGTGATATATTAATTACTATTTATATATGGAAATTCCTGGTTAAGAGGAAATATGGTAACACTTTAAAATCAGAGCATAATTTTATTGTTAAAACAAGATTCCTATGAAAACAGGTAAGTGGCATAACTCAAACATGATCATATACCACGATCATGCCATTTAACAGGGTTTGTCTTGTTTTGTGAGTAAGAAGAAATGAAAGTCATTATTACCTGTATTTTATCTTTGTATGAGAGGGAAGGTCCCTACTTGAATATTGCTTTGAGAGTTGGCTCAAATCACCTTCCCCTTTTCCTCTTCCACCTCTTGCAGGTTCAAAGGTTGGCCTGGCTGCTGTTGTCATTTTTTATGCTTTAAACAAAAAGATTTATTTCCAATAAACTCTCACTTTATAAATTACTTATAATAAATTACTCATTACACATCTATCTTTGTGAAAAACTCTCAAAACTCATTCCGCAAAAGTTCTCAAACACTCTTCTTATAAAATTCTAAAGAAGACAGACAGAGTATGAGGCTCAAGATGTACATGGAATATGGCTTCTCAGGTAGCTCTTATTAAGAACAAAATATTCTGTCATAAAGACCTGAGTTGGTGTTTCTGCTCTTCTTTTGGTTGTGTGGACTTGGGCGAGTCCTCCCCCTTGTTTCTGTCACCTGTGGAATAGAGCTCGTCCTCATCAGATTATGAAATGACATGACATGTCAAAGACCACGTAAAAATACACAACTGCCGTGATTAGGTCCTAAAAATTCTCAACCTTATTCCACCAAATTCTCTAAAATTTCCATTTCATCTAAACCTCAACAAGAGCAAATAGGCTAACGAAAACAATTTGAAAATCACCAACATAGCTAATCGGTGTTTTGGAGATTAAGTGCTAAAATTCAATTGACATGGACAATATTCTTCAGCGCTCTTTCGCTGACCCAATTTTTTTTCTTTAACAGCTATCATAGTATAAACCAAACCTTACGTGGGTTATACTTAACTTACATAAATTTATATTTATAGACATCTATTTTTCCGTAAGCTCATAAAACAGGAACCTCACCCTCAAAGGATCTTAATAATCAAAAATAAGGAACTCCTTCAGGTTTGAGCAACCAAAACAACTGTGCCTAGAACATGTGGCTACTAAAATTCCGTTAGTGTTGGAAAAACCAGTGAATGGAATGTGTGAACGAAACGGCATTTTTTTCTTTTTTCTTTCTTTCTTTTCAATGTAAGTCTCTTAATTATCATAAAGGTTAACGGAGTGTATCCAGAGGGGCAAGCAGGGTTTTCTCCTACGAGGGCGCCGACGCCTCCCACAGCATTATTACTCCGGCACCCCGGGAGCCCGCCCTCGGGCTGTCACCATGAACTCGCTGCCTTCCACGGCCGGCGAATTCAGCCGCTGGAGCGAAGCGGCCTTCGCCCTACGCTGTCCGCCGCTGGGCAGAGCTCCGGACGCACCCCCCTGCCCACCGCTCTGGGGCCTCCCCCACCCGCTCCGGAGTCGACCCCAGCTGCTCTTTCCCGTCTCACCCGCTTAAGGAGTGTATATCGCAGTCCTCCTGCCGCTCACTGTGGCTCAAATCCGAAACAGCTGCCTCCAAAGCTCATACCAGCACCATCGCGATTCCCAGCTCCCAGAATCCTCTGCGTGCAGGGCCACGGCCCACGACCCGGAAGCAAAACCCAAGCGCTCCGGTGGCCTTCAGAGGCGGAGCCCACGACCAATCCACAGAGGCGCTGGTGGAAGTCGGTATGACGACAGCGAGGGGCGGGACCGAAACGGCCCAGGGGGCGGGTGTTTGAAATCAGTGCCTTAGAGTAGACTTTAAATATCATTTTATACCTTGGAGAACCAATTACTTAATGTCTCTTCCGTCTTTTCCCTTCCCGACCCCCTCCCAGACTCCTCCATTCCGGTTCTGCGTGGATGGAAAGCCCCGTGTAGCCGACACCACGTCCCCGGCTAGGATTACACCAAACTGTCCAAATTCAGCGGCTCCTGCTTCCGTCCTTTCTCCTGAGTAGACCCAACAAGCCTAGGGAGTTGGGCTACGGAAAAGCTAGTGTATTCATTTAATTGGATGTGAAGAAAGAACAAATATGTTACGGGGGCAACCACGATCCTTATAAAGGTACCATTCCTGCAAAAATATTAGACTTCAAAGCAAAGGTTGTAGTCGTATTGTTTGTAAAATTTTTATTTTTATTAAAAGAGCGTTTAGTATTACTGGGAGGGGAGATGTCAGCATTAGCGTTTACGACCTTGAACGTTTAGAACGGTGGGCCCAACTGACAGGAGCGCGAGAGGGAATTAAGATGGCTACTCAAGCGTTAGCTGAAGTTTTAACGAGGCGTGGTAAAGCCAGGGCGCGGGGGCAGGGGTCACCAGTGGTCTCTCCTCCTCTCCTTAGAAAGGGCTCGCCGAGGGCAGGGCTTAGTTTGTCTTGGTAGAGACATAGAGATGGGCCTGACTCAATAAATAATTGTTTAAACAAATGAAAATCCAGCTTCCCCGACTTAGTTTTGTATGTCAGGGTCTCATAAAATTTAACATTTAAATACTTTTCTCCCGAAGTTTCTTTGAAATTTTTAAAGGAGAGTAGAAAAAGCCCCTTCCTCTTAAAGTTTAAAATGCAAACCTAGAGTTTTCTTAGGGAAGGTATTCTTACCCCAGTCTTACACATCTTAAAGGATTCTACTATCATACTAGTAACTCAAACCAAAATCCCAAGGTACCCACCTAAATTCCTTTTCCTTCACTTTTCTGATCCTGTTCATTTGCAAGTTTTTCCCGTTCTTTCAGAAGTTACCCCAAATGATGTTCCGTGACACCACCTTCATCCAAGCCACAGTCATCTTCCACTTAAGCTATAGTTGCCCCCGTGCGTTTTTTTCTTTTGTCCTAAATTTTCCAAGTAGCAGTGTAAGTCATCTTTCGTAATGATCAATGTGATGATGTTATGTTTCTTTATAATATTCTGCTGCACTTAGAATAAAAGTCACATGTCTTAATGTGACCTGAGGTCCCATGGAGTCTGGATCCAGCCTTTGTTGCTAACTTGGCTTCCAGTCAGCCACTCTTATCTCCTAAGCTCTAGATATAGTCAGGTTGCTATTTCTTCTGTTTAAAGGAGTTTACTCCAGGTTTTCTTTGCCTCTGCCCCGAGATAACGTCAGGTCCTTCAAGTCTCAGTTCACATACTACAGGCATTTGAGGTTTTTCCCTGACATCTCTATTTGCACCCCCACAAACACCATCACAATATTTTTTTATTTTTTCATAGTAGTAAACACTACCTGGATGTTTTCTGTTTGTTGGGTTTCCTTGTTTTTGGTCTGAGGGGCTGCATAGCAAGGGCATTAAAAGAGACCTAGCCTGTGTTTTGGTTCTAGATTCTACTATAGTCCTTTTCCTAGCGGTATAACTATAGGCAAGTTATTTTCCCTCTTTGTGCCCTCAGTTTCCTCATATAAAAATGAGGATAATTCTAGTCTCTACCTCATAATGTTACTGTAAGGATTAAGTAAATTAATATTGCAAAGTGCTTAGAACTGTTTCAGCATCAGTATTTGATAAATAAATGTTAGCTCTCGTTATTAATATTATTTTTATTATTATTGTCTATCTTCCTGTATTAGAACATAAGTTCCAGGAAAACAGGAACCTTGTCTCTTGTTCACTGGTGTATCCTCTGCATATAGAACAGTGCGTGGCACAAAATAGGTGCTGAGTAAGTATTTGTTGAATGAATAACTGAATGAATGAATGATGCACTATGAAATAGAAGAATAGAATAACAATGACAAGATGATGACACAATTGTAGAAAATAATCCACAGTTTTATATTCCAGTTGTCTTTATCAACCCTTGGTGAGTCACCCCAATCTATTTAACTATCCAATCTTTTGATTGCCAACTGTATTCAAGTAAGCTCCTGATAATTTAATTAACACCAACATATAATCAATCAGTTTAAAATTAAAAGCTTTTGACTAAGAGATCTGAAAACAATAAGAAAAAAATCTAAAAATTTTTTAAACTTAAATGATCTGCAAATACTAATAAAAAATGAAATTATAAAACCTTTGACTTAAGCAGTTTGAAAATATTTTTTAAAAAGAAATTAAATGTGGAAAAGTTTACTGAAAATTTATAATTCATCCTATCAGCTAACCTAGCTGGCAAGGATCATATAAGCTTTCATAAATTCTTTTTTTTTTTTTTTTTTTTTTTTTGTGGTGCCGGGGATCAAACTCAGGCCCTTGTGCTTGCAAGGCAAGACTCTAATCATTGAGCTAAATCCCCAGCCCCCATAAATTCTTATTTTAAACCCATTATTCCAAAAATCTAGTCGGGCCTTTAATTCTGTCTGCCAATTCTCTTATATCCCCTTAATTGTTTATCTTCCACTTTACAATAATAGTATCCACATTCTCCTCCTCCTTCAACTGTATGTATCTCTTCTGCCTCTTTTCCTTTCTCTTCTTCTTTTTGAGAGTAGAGGATATTTTGACTTCTTTGGGAAAACCAGAAGCTCTTAAACAAAGACTCCTTATAACCTCTCTCAGCATATCTATCAAGTTGCCTTTGGCTCTGCCCATGTCCTCAGCTCTCAGTGTTTCCCTAGAAGTGAGGTCATTCCAAATCCTTATTGCCGTGGGTCCTAATTCCTCCAGCCTTGTTAGTGGCTGGCATCCTGGTATATTTCCTGTTTCTCATAATCTGTGAAGCCGTCTCTTTCAGATCATTCTTGCCAGCTTTTGAACATGGTGTAAAATATTTTAACCTTAAAAATGCTCCTTTCTTTTAATATGACAAAGATAGTATTTTATTTCAATGTGAAAAGGATATTTTTAAAATTATTAATTAATTTTTTTAAATTTTTTATTTTTAACCAAGAACATGTATTGGTACAATGTACATATAATGGTTACATTAATCACATTTATTTTGTACCTGTACATGATACATCTTGGTTCTCCCCCCTCTTCCCCGCCTCTCCCCTCTAGTCCCTTCATCCCTATTTACAGCAGGTTCTTTCACATTTCTCCATGAATTCCCTTTCCTTTTTCTATCCCTCTTTTCCCTTCCCACTTCTCCCTTTACGTAATAACTGTGATTGCAAAACTGACTTCTCTCGTGGCAGGAAGTAATGTATGAATTCCATCTTCAGACACAAAAACAACACCCAAAAGGGAAAAAAGTCATAAAAACCTAAGAAGGGTTGGGGATGTAGCTCAGTGGTAGAGCACTTACCTAGCAAGCACAAGGCCCTGAGTTTGATCCCCAGCACTCAATAAATAAATCAATAACAACAACAACAAAAAAAAAAAACCCAAAAAAATCTAAGAAGAAAATTCTGAGAAACTTTAGTACCTAGGGTTTGGAAAGATGTTTAATCAAGACAGAATATCTAAGAGTTTTTAAATAAGGACTTTAAACCACCTATATATAAAAAAATTAATTTTATATCAAAAGATGCCAGAAACAAAGCCAATAGCTACATTTGCAGATACATTTTGTAATATCTTAGGACAGAAAAGGTTATTATAACTATTAATAGCAATACGCATAATATAAAAATACACACAACCCAATAAAAAATAAGGGGTATAAACAAACTTCTGAAAAAGCAATTCCAACTTAACAGCAGACAATAAATATGAAAGACATTCAACCTCCCAATGAGGAAAATGAAAGTAACAATTAATTACCATATTACCCCATTTGATTGGTAACAATTAAAAAATGAGTAGGATAGGATTGTAAGAAAAGGATATCCAATCAGACAGGGGAGAGGCTTTGGCTCCTGTTACCCTTGCAGTAAAAGCCAAAGTAGAGTACTCACAGTGGCCTCTAAAGGTTTTCCATGGTCTAGGCTTCCTTTTGCCTCTTTGACTCATCACATGCTTATACCTTTCTAGGCCATATGCTTTACTGGTATTGTTTGGAGATATATGACTGCTTCTGTTTTAGAGGCCTTGAATTAGCTGTTTTCTCTGCCAAGAACTCTCTTCCTTCTTTTGTTTGTCTTTGTTCAAATGGGACCAACCACCCCTGACAGCCCTATTTAAAATTGCAGCTATTCTTTCTGTACTCTAACGTCCTATACGCTATCTCTCCCTTTCTCTGCTTTTTTTTCCTTCTTTACACAGCACAAATCATCTCCCATGACCCTATATCATTTAATACTGCCATATTTGTTTTTTTCTCTACCTCCTCCATGCAGAATATAAGTTCTACCCTGGCAAGGATCTTTGTTTGCTCGGTAATACAGGCCAAGCATCTGAAACAATGTCTGACACCAACAGTTGCCCAGTAAAAATTTTGCAAATGAGAGAATAAATGAATGGATGTATGTATGGATGAATGAATCAGTTTTATCAGGAAGTGTTCTAATGTAAAAAGTCATTGCCTTTATTATATTTTAAAGGAGAAAATATAAACTTACATTCTGAAATCCTGATTTCAAATGAAGATAAGACAAAACCCAGAGAAATGGTATCTATTTGGGCAATAATCACTAAATGAAAAATTAGGTGGGGGGTTGAGGGTTTAGCTCAAGACCCTAAGTTTGATCCCTAGTACCTCCCCAAAAAGTGTTAAAAAATCATGTGATGATCAGACTTTGTTTTAGTTACTTTTCTCTCGTTGTTGGGACAGAATACTCGACACCCAAAGTTAGGGGAAGAAAGGTTTATTAGCTCACAGTATGCAGAGGTTTCGGTCTATAGTCCGCTGGGTCCGAGGCAGGGCAGCATGGCAGAGGCAAGGCGGACCGGCATGGCAAACTGGCAGCCAACCCGCAGCAAAGTAAAGTCAGGAACGCAAGGAATATATGCAAATAAGCAATGCAAACAAGCAGCTAGTTAGCTTCTTCCTGTATCTTATCTAGGCTACCTGCCCTTAGGGCGGGTAGCACTGTCACCCTTAACTTTAGTTTCACATCCTTGATCCCAGCAGAGCCATGCCAAACTGATCAGTGGATTAATTTAGTAACCCCACACTCTAGATCCAGCTATCTCTTACCACATGAGGCTTTGGGGGGACATCTAGACACAATCCATAACAGACTTTCTGTATATCATCAAAATTCTAATTAAGGTACCCATACCCCCAGTCCAGTTACAACTTTAATCCAGTCTCTCTCCATTTCTACCAGTTGAATCACTTACCCCAATTCTAGTAAACCTCATTATTTACAAAGTTATAAACCCATAAAAAGTGAAAATTTTACTTAAAAACATTTGAGGCTTTTAATAAAAATAGGGAAAAAAACCCAATGCTCGTGAGTCAGAAATCACATTTAAAAATAAAGTAATATGAATAGTAGGATCTGCTTTGAAATTTTAACCTGAAAAAAAGCACTAGCTCTTTGTATTTTCTAATACAATTGTATTAGCTCTTTGTATTTTCGAATCCCAATTTTCTAATACAAAGAGCTAGTGCTTTAACCTGTTTTGACAAGTAAGAAAAATAGAGAAATAAAGTGGCTTGTATTCTACCAATAAAATCCTGATTTTAAATTAAGACACTTGGGCCCAGAGAAGTGGCTTCTTAGAGATAGCCTCCATAAGACATATCATTTACTAGATTACTGATAGTTATAATTTAACCACCTCTGCCTAACCTTATCACATGTCCAGCTCATTAGCAGGCCAGACCATTATTACTAAGATAATTAAAAATAAACATATTAAAATGGTTAAAATGAAACAACTAAAGTATAGAAAATGAAAAGAGAAAAACATATACCAGGCAAATTATAATAAAAAACTTCTTGTAGCAATATTATCATAATATTCTTTATATTGAATAACATTAATAGAGACAGAAAGGTACATTTTATTATATCACAAATATTCACTGGAAAACATTACAATCATGAATGTATATGCAGATAACCACATAGCTGGAAAAATAGACAGCAAAAAGAAATTAAAAAGAAAGCTGATGGGGAGATTTAGCTCAGTGGTAGAGTGCTTGCCTAGCAAGTACAAAGCCCTGGGTTTGATCCCTAGCACCCCCCAAAAAAAGAGAAAGGTGACCAATCTGTGATTGTGGCGGGAATTTTTTTAACATAAATTCAGCTTGGTAGATCATGCAGACATATTAATGTCATTGCTGTAATATATCTGATATATGTGCGCATATAAGTGTGTATTAAATATATATGCTTATCATATTTTTATATACATATGAAATCCTACAACCAAAATAGGAGAAATGCATTATTTTCAGTGACCTTTGAACATTTATCCAAACTAATCAAGTATAAAAGACCCAAAATAAATTTCAATAAATGCCTATGTGTATATTTCTAAATGATATTTAGTCTTGCCAATTTTTGAACCTTAATAAGTTTTAAATGTTCATATAAATGGGTCATACATATTCTAATGTGTTTTGCTTTTTTCTTTTCAATATATGTTACATGTATCTGTGGCATACTATGTAGAATTTCACTGTGTAAAAATACGCAATGAAACAAGCAATATATTATCCTAAGTTATATTTCCATTATGGTAGTATTACAAATAATGCCACTGTAAATATTCTTGGAAATGTGTAGAGGTATAGATGTATATGTGCATTTTATATATATATTAATATATGTATTCATGTATATCAGTGAATATATATAACATTTACATATGTGATTTATACATATATATTCATCTATCTCATTAGCAGGATAGGAATTCTCCAGTTCTGTAAGCTTATCACACTTTGTCTAATGTTCATTTTCATCTCATCCAGCGGTAATGTAGTGATACATGATAGAAGAGCCAGGCATGGTGGGGCATTTCTGTAATCCCAGCACTTGGGAGACTGAGACAGGAGAATCACGGCAAGTTCGAGGCCAGCCTTGGCAGCATAGGGAGTTCAAGGCCAGCTTGAACTACATAGTAAGACCCTGTCTCAAAAAACAAACGAACAAAAAAAAAATCATTGAAGGTTTAATTTCAATTTCCTTCCTTGGTTCTAATTTATATGGTTATCATCTATTTGAATTTCTTTTGTGAGGTACTTTTCTATCAAATTTTCTTTTTCTTAATGGATTTCAATTAGCTTTTAATACATTGGATACAAATTCTCTAGTACATGTTTGTGTTTCATGTATAATTTCTCAGTTCTTGGTTTCTCCTTTTGGAATATTTTTATAATTTTTTATCTTGTGGGTTGGTGGTTGAACATAGGGCCTTGGACATACTAGGGAAGTGCTCTATCACTTGAGTTTTATCTCCTACCTGATAATGATTTTGATATACAAAACTCTTTCATTTTAGGGTAGTTGAATTTACTAATCTTGTCTTTTCTGCTTAGTTCATAGTATATCTTGATTGCAAATGTCCCTACTTTGAGGTCATCATGATTTTCTGACAACTTATCTTCATAAGGTTTCTTAGGCCTTGTGCAGCTCCACCAGAAATTCATTTTTGTCCATAGTATAATGACAGGGTTTGAAATCTGGCTGAACAAGTCTCTTTACCTCGTTCCTCTTTTGTATGAGTGCCTTTGAAATTCCTGGTCTTTTGCACAGTAGTATAAAATTTAGGAGCCATTTGTCAAGTTCCACAAAAGTACTTTTGATATTTTAAGCAAAGTAACATGGAATCTATAGATTAAGAAGAACTGGCTTTTTTTTACAACACTGAGTCTCCAAATCTATTAGCAGGTTATATACTTTTGTATTTATTTAGGTCATCTTTAAATATTGTAAGTATATTTAATATATTATAGTCTTCATAGAAATATTACAAATTTTTTTAGCTTTAGGTGCCACTTAGTATTTAATGATACTGTACATGGCATCTTTCCGAAATTTTGTGTTGCTGTTGTACAGAAATATAATGGATTTTTATATATAACTATTTTAAATTCAGAGAACTTGCCAAACTGTCTTATTGATTCAAATGGTTTACTCAGAGATTTTTTTTGATTTTTCACATATACAATCATATCTGCCAATAATGACAACTTTGTTTCTTTCTTTTCAGTCTTTTTTCCCCTTCCCTCTCCTTTTTTCCTTGCCCTATATTGGTTAGGACTTTCAAGACGTTGTTGAAATAAAAGTGCTGATTGCAGGCATCCTTGTCTTGTCCCTGAACTACAAAGAAAAACTTTTAACTTTTTACTATGAAGTGTGATTTTGCTGAAGATTTGGGTAGATGTGCGTTATTACTATTAAGGTATTTTTAGTTTGCTGAAAAAATGATGGATTTTATCAAATATCTTTTTTCTGCATCTGAGATTCCCTTTTAATCTATTAAAATGTATGTCATTACATTAATTTATCATAAAGTTTAAAAAATTTCAGCTACCCTTTCATTATTGGAATAAACCCATCTGGGTCATAATGTATATATTCCTGGAATTAGTTTGCTCAAATGTTATTTAGGATTTTTACATCTATATTCATTAGAAAAATTGGTCTATTTTTCTTTTATTGTCCATGTGGAGGAGTTATTATTACCATTTGTATTATGGTATGAAATAGGAAGTATTCTTTTTTTTTTCTGTGCTGTGTGGAATTTGTCTGAGATTGGATCAACATCTTCCTCAAATGTTTGGTAAAATTTGCTGGTATAGCCATCTAAGCCTAGAGTTTTATTTCTGGGAAGAGTTGGGCTACTGCTTTAGTTTCCTTTTTGGTTATGGATAGATTTAATGTTCTATTTTTTTGTGTCAATTCTGCTATTATATTTTTCTAATTAATTTATCTCAATCAGTATGTATTCGCATAAAGTTGTTCATATTATATTTTCTTTTTTTTAATTTCTGCAGCGTCTGTCATGATGTTCTCTTTATCTTTTCTGATACTAGTTATTTGTAACTTCTATTTTCTTCTTCACCATTTTTACCAAAGATTTTTTTCAATTTTATTAGAATAGAAAAGAATACTTTTGGGTTTGTCTGTTCTCTTTTATACTGGCTGTGTATTTCATCAGTTTCTGGCCTTATTGTTTTCTTTCTTCTACTTTCTTTGCTGCTTTTTTCTTTTTCTGATTTCCTCAGATGGTTGCTTAGTTCATTTAATTTTCTAGCCATCTTCCTGTTCTTAAAAATTTATTTAAGGCTTTAAATTTCTCTTGTAATACCGTTTACCAATATCCCATAAGATTTGGGGGGCACTGCTGGGGATCAAACTCAGGGTCTTTCGCTTGCTAGGCAAGCGCTCTATCACTGAGCTAAATCCCCAACCCTCCCATAAGATTTAAATGTAGTGTTTTCACTCTCATTTAGATAAGAGTATTTCTAAATTTGTTTTTTGTTTCATTTCATTAAAGATATATTTAGAAATGTATTTTTAATTTTATAAGACTGTGAATTGTCTGTTTTGTTATTAATTTCTAACTTTATTGTGTTATGGTCACAGGACATGTTCTCACTGCTTTTAACCCTTTTTCATTAAAACTTGTTAGCCACAGTTTTATGGTTAATTTTCTAAAGGTTTTATAATACTTGAAAGAAATCATGTTCTACAGTTGGACAGTACAGAGTTCCATGTCCTGTTGCTTTTTAATTGTTTTATGTATTAGTAGAGTTCTGATTTATTCTTGTCATTCCTGGGTCCCTTTACTCGCAAAAGTAACTCAGATTAGATGATAAGTGATAAGATAGATGTAACCTAATGTTAAAGTTTAGAACCAATCATATTCAAATCTAAAATGACTATAAAATTCTTACTAACTCAGCCAGCATTCAGTGTCTTACTAAAGATTATATCTAGTTGCTTAGGACTTCCATTCCTGCTCTGCTACAAAATAGAATAATGAGTTTCAAAAAAGGAGGGGGTACAATTTGTGCTTTTTTCCCCTAGAAAATATGATAATCTCCATGGAAAATTCTAGAATGAATGTTCAAACTATTATTGAAAAATATATATATGAAGATCTGAATAAAGGGAGAGATATACCAGTTAATGAATGGGAATGCTCAATAGGAGAGCTACGGAAATCTTCCCCAAATTTTTCTTTACTTCCAATGCTATTCTAATTCAAATCAATGGATTTATATAGAACTTGACAGTTACTCTAAAACGAATGGTAAAGTTTATAAATCTAGTCAGATTACTTCTGAAAAAAAAAGATAAGGATATGAAGACTTCCATTACCTGACTATCAGTGCCTAATATAAAACTGTAGTAACTAAATGAGTGCAGCATTGTCACGGAATATACCAATAAATGATTGGGCCTGATGGAGAGTTTAGGAAGAGATCTGCTATATTATAACTTGGCATATGAGAAGAGGATTCCAACTCAAGGGGGAAAATGGTAATAGACAACTAGATTTCTAAAAGAAACAAAAGCCAAAGCCAAAAATATGGATCATTGCCTCTGAACGGCAACACAATGTTCTAAATGAGTGAAACAAACAATAAATAAATTAAAAAGAAAGCAATTACAAAAAGATACAATTTTTGTGACTTCAAAGCAATGGCTTGCTTGAATTGGACAGAAGGAAAGAGTCAGAATAAAAAATGCTTAATGAATTTGATTAAATTTATTTTTTATTTTATTTTTTTTTTTTTTTGTGGTGCCGGGGATTGAACTCAGGGCCTTGTGCTTGCAAAGCAAGCACTCTAATGACTGAGCTAAATCCCCAGCCCCCTGAATTTGATTAAATTTAATTTAAAAAATTTTGTGACATAGTTTAAATGGAGGTGTGGGCCAGAATAAGATATTTGTGAAAATACAAGAGACATAGAATTAGTATCCCAAACATTTGAAAAAACTTTTACAAATCAGTAGAGAAAGTTTTAAAAAGCAATCTAACAAAAAATGATTAAAAGATATAATTGGTGATGCACAGAACTGAAACCTAGAAAAGGTCAGTAAATGAATGAAGAAGTGTTTGACTTCACCAGTAAACAGGCCACCTTATAATGATATTGATAATAAAATAATGGCGAAATTGCCAAAAACTAAAAAGCTGACATTGAGTGCACCTGGAGTTACGGAGAAACAGACATTCTCCTACTCTACTGGTTGACGTTTTTAGGATAGCCAGTAAGTAGAGCAATTTGACACTGCCTAGTAAAATACAAAATTTAGTTTCTATGTCACTAGCCAAATTATCTAATCTAGATAAATGATTATATATAAGCAAAAAGACATATATCAGGTGTTGTTTGTAATAGGACACACTGGAAGTAATGTAAAATCTTACTAAGAGATACACATTGATAAAATATATTCTTATAAGAGAATACATATATACACACACACCATATCTATCTATCTATCTATCTATCTATCTATCTATGTATCTATCTATATGAACATGTCTTAAAACCATTCATGCCGAATTTTAAAATTGCAGGAAATGATCACATTTTCACATAAACCATTTGTATAAAATAAAAATAGCAGACACACAACACAATATTGTTAATGGATACACATGTACACACAGACACAAAAATGAAAAGCTATCCAGAAATAGAACTGCACCAGACTCATGGTTGTAGTTACATATGGGGAGGAAAATGGAGGAAGGGACTTGGGATTTGGAGTAGAAATGGACTTTCACTTCATCTGAAATATTTATTTCTTCTACTTAAAAGTACTTGAAGCAGAACAAGATCCTTAAGGATGTATTCCTCACTACTTCTGTTCCACAGGGCATTGAAAGTCATAGCTAGAGAATTAAGGGAGGAAAATAGTGCATCCAGATTGATAGGAAAGAAATGAAACCATCTCTATTGACAGATGACATAACTTTATATATAAAAATTTCTAAGAAACTAAAAAACTACTAGAACCAAGAAAATTCATCAGGGTTTCAGACACAAGGTCAGTTTACAAAAATCAATTGATTTCTATGTACTAGTAATAATCTGAAAGAAATTAAATAAACTTCTATTCACAATATTGTCAAAAAGAATAAAATATTTAGGAAAAAATTTAACAAAAGTAATGCAAGACTTATACCCTAGAAACTACAAAACATTGTTAAATAGAAGCTAGAGTTAAATAAGTTAAAAGATATTTCATTTTCATGGGGGAGAAGACTATTATTAAGATGATGATAATCCCCAAGTTGTTTGAGAGATTTACAGTAATTCTTATCACAATTTCTGCTGTTTTCTACTCTCAGAAATTAAAAGTTGGTTGTAAAATTCATGTGGAAACAAAAGACCCATTACAGCCAAAACAATCTTGAAAAAGAACAATGTACAGGACTAAACACTTTCCTATTTAAAAACTTACTACAGAACTATGGTAATTACAATACTGGTAACTATATAATAGACACAGGTTCAAGGTAATATGTTTAAAGTCCAAAATAAACTGTTACATTTATGTGAATTTATTTTCAACAAAAGTTTCAAGACAATTCACTAGGGGAAAAGCGATTGGGGTCTAATCGCTAGAACACAAGGAACACAAGGCCCTGAGTTTGGTCCCCAGCATCCAAAAAAAAAAAAGAAAAAAAAATTCAGTAGGGGAAAATAATCTTCAACAAATGGTGCTCAAACAACCAGATATCCACCTGCAAAATAATTAATTTGGATCCCTGCACAAAAATTAAGTCAAAATTGATCATAGACTTAAATGTAAGCTGAAACTATAAAAACCTTAGAAGAAAACAGGAAAATCTTCATCATCTTAAATTCAGCAATAATTTCTTGGACACAACTCTATAAGCAACAACATCAAAAACCATTAAGTAGATTTTATCACATTTCAAAACTTGTATACTTCCAAAGGCATGGTCAAGAAAGTGAAAAGAAAACCCACAACTTGGGGAACATATGTGCAAATCATATGTCCAGTAAGGACCTTGTAACCAGCATATATAAACACTTCTCACAGCTTGGTACTATGAAGACAAACAAAAAAGTGAGCAAAGGATTTGAATAGGAATCCACCTAAAAAAAGATATGTGAATGACCAATAAGTATATGAAAAAATCCTCAATATCACCATTAGAAATGTAGATCACAAATAAATGTAATGAATGTGACCATTGTATGTAGTATGTACCAATACATGTTCTTGGTTTAAAATAAAAATAAAAATTAAAAATTAAAAAAAAGAAATGTAGATCACAAAACCACAATAATTACTATTTCATACTCACTAGAAGTGCTATACATTGGTGAGGATCTCTGCGAAAATGGAACTCTTATGTGGTAGGAATATAAAATGTTGCAGTTACTTTGGAAAACTGTAGCAATTTCTCAAATTGTTAAACATAGAGCTGTTATAGGACCCAACAATTCTTTCCTAGGTATCTACCCAAGAGGAATAAAAATGTATGTCCACATACAAACGTGTACATGAATGTTCATAACAGCACTATTCAAAATAGCCTAGAAATGAGACCAACCCAAATGTCCATCAACTGATGAATGAATATGTGGTATAACCATAGAATATTATTTGGTGATACAGGGAAACAAAATATGATACCTATTACAACCTGGGTGAACTTCAAAAAAATGCTGAAAGAAGCTGGACATAAAATATCACATTTATATGATTCCATTTATATTAAATATCAAGAATTGGCCAAATTGATAGAAGTAGAAAGTAGATTAGTGGTTGCTTTGATGTGATGGTGTAAATGGGCTGTGACTGAATATGGGAACAAAGATCTTTTTTGGAGGAATGGAATCATTCTAAAATTAGGTTGTGGTGATGCATGCACAGCTTTGTAAATATACTGAAAACCAAGTGTACACTTAAAATGGATGAATTTTGTGTTGTGTAAATTATATCTCAATAAAGTTGTTCAAAAAACTGCTTGAAGCAAATATGAAATGTAGAGGTCTCAATTCTCGCTGGTTGGAATGAAAGTTTTCATTATAGGTTCTAATTTCTCTATTTTTAATATTTCTCAAGACCAAAACTTGGACATAAATTTCTGGGCCCAGTTTCAAATTAATAAATGTGTAAACTTAGTCTTTATTAGATTCTTAGCTTCAGATACTGACAGGTATCTCTATCCCTAAAGGAAATGACTAGATCCTTATTAAAGCATTCTCTGTGAAACTCAGAGTGTGCATGACAAATGTAACTCTTTGGGGCCTGGCTCTTAAAAACAAATCAAGATAACTATAATACTCCTAGAAAGAGAAAAGTCTACAGCCATGGAAAATATTTTTACAATCTTTAATAGAAGGGATATTCAGAGAACAAGTATTATTGCTGGAAATTAAAAATAATTGATAGGAGGTTTGGCAAATAAAAGAACAAAATGTTGGAAAATAAGAGAAAAAGGATAATTCAAAGACTAGTCAGAAGGTTTGCTACCCAACTGTTGTACACATGTACAAGAAAGAAGAGAACTGAAAGTGGAATGGAAAAGAATACATAAAAAATAATATAAACCAATTTCACAGCAAGAAGACATTGGTTTCTATATTGGAAGGTTTAGTACAACAATTGACAAGAAAGATTTATGAATCATATCTTAATGAAATCTTAGAAAATGAGGATCAAAGTAATATCCTAAGTGTCCAGAGAATGAGAAGAGACTGTATAAGGAAGATCAGAAAACAGATGGGTTTTGGATTTTGAGAAGATAGAATTCAAGAAAGGAGTGTCTTCACAATTCTGAAAAAGCATCAGAGTAGAACAAAGACATTTTCAGATGTGCAAAATCTGATAAACAGTTGTGATATTTGTGGCCACTCAATAAGTTTAAAATTTCCTTTTTATATTTAAGAAAATGTCCACGTTATGATCCCTACCTCACCAAAGTTGAAGCCAGAACTCAAGTTTTCCAGCATCTATTACTGCAAAGGCATAGGTATGTCCTAGACATAGATTATGAGCAAGGAGTCTCTCCCAATCAGACACTTCCATGAAAGACCTCAACTGAAGAAATATGAGGAAGTAGATTTTGCAAAAGATCTGCTTTTGGAGGAGGGTGGTAGGAGACAGCTTTCAGAGGCAGGAGTGGCATAGATTCTGTTTGAAAATTTTTTGGTGCTTTGGCAAGAAGAGATACATAAATATCTCCACACACTTGGTTAGATAAAGTGGGTGTGGTTCCTGGCTGTACAATCTTCCAGCCCTACTCTCTGGTCCTTTTGGAGATTTGGAGATTCTGTGAGCTACTAAACTTCTAATGAAGCTTTCCAAGATATTTCTGATGGTTATGCTTTACCAACACAAGTGAGTAAACTAGGAAAGAGAGAGAGATGGAGGGGATTGAGTTATCTAATATAATAGGGAAAAGTAATCCCCTGGATTATGATGGAGATAAATATGTCAGGATGCAGGCTGTACAATAACCTAAAGACTAACCCAGGCCAGATTCAAGCAAGCTCTAGGGAAACTATTTCTGAGAAGAGAAAGCTACTTTAGTATCTGGTGTGTTTTATGCATTTAGAAGATTTAAATTTCTGGGACTGAATTAATTTGCATAAAACAAAACCATTGAAAGAAGACAATTTTCAGCTACAAGATAATAAATATTTATTCATGAATGACAGTGTAATCACAGTACACTACAAGAACCAGCCTGTGACTAATTCTGCATGGTAAAAAATTCAGGCTTTTATCTAAAAATTTTGATACAGCCATATGAGAGGGGCAGAGTTAGTCTATGTTTATTGGGGTGGGACATAAGAGAATAAAACCCATATCTTTCATGTTCGAGTGGCCACAGTGTCTAAAATTGCAAAGTCTAAGAGGAAGAATAAAACAGGAGAAACCACTAGAATGTATGGCGATTGAATATGAGGACTAGGAATGACAGAAGGGGAATGTATTGATCAGGGTTCTTTTAATTACATACAATAGAATTTGCTGTATTTAGTTTAAACCAAGGGGATTGTTATTTAAATATTGAGTAGTTTACAGAACCTTTGAGATTAGTCCAAGAGCCAGACTTACACACTACTCAAGAAATGTATTTACAGTTTATTGACAATTCAAAGAAGGATGTATCAGTAATTGCTTCATTGACTGTATATCCTTATGGAAGACATCTGGCTCCTGACTCTGCTGCTAGATACCACTATTACTGCCATAGTATCCATGCGACTGATGAAAGTAAATAGAGGTGGCTTGAATGTGGTAAATAATTTCATGCTCAATTTATTATATGTCACAGTGAATCATAATATGGCACTTAAATTTCTGGATTCAAAGGCCAAATCCCAGCTTCAAGGTTTGTGTCACAATTAACCATGCTTTTCATATTTGATGCTCCCTGCCATAGATCTTTCAGCTCTATAGCCACACACCTTCTAGATGTTACGAAATAATGAGTCCACACTAAATATTGGCATGTGTAGGCACAAAGGGTGCAGCACAAGTCATCCTTTGACCTTTTCTATCCTATAAAGCTTATCAAGAAAGTAATATTGAGGCTTATGGGACAGAGACAGGTAGATGTCTTGGAGAAAGAAGCAAACATGTCTCGTGGGAGAGATTATCTTGGATAAGGGTCCTGTAGAGGTGAAAGCTGCCTGTCAAGTCAAACTCATTCTGGAGAGCTCCCACCTCAACAATTAGTATTAAGTACCAAGTTAATGGCCCAGGCAAATAGTGCTATTCACAGGGTACAGAGGGCAGAGTCCTCACTAGGCTGTAGAACAAGTAGAGGAAGATTCCTCATGTAGCAAAACCCCAGACTGGTCTGAAAGGCAGGAGTTGTAACCTGAACCCTCCATTTCGTTTCTGAAAGGAAAATGGAGAAAATGAATTAAGGGAGAAAGACATAGAGTCAGGGCCGATGACCAGCCATACCTGACTACAGTCAAGAGTTTGTATAAGGAAGTATCAAGAGATACATTTGGGGAAAAGAAGAGCAATAAAGATAGGAATCATCAAGCATCAGTCATTTTTTTACTACTTCCTCAAACCTCATGAAATGACAGTAACGGGATTTCTGTTTTAAGAAATAAACATACAAAGATAGAAAGTAATAAAGGAGACAAGGTAGCAGCAAGATTTGGAAGTTGGACAGCATACGGAGAAGCATAAACTGATTTATCAAACCTGGAGAGTTGATTGGCGGGAACAAAAGCCAAGAAGCAACACAGTTCTCTCTACAGAAACCAAAAGGCTTAAGGTGTCATGGCATTGGGTACCTCTGGAAGTGGCAGTTGAAGTGAGGGTAAGGATGATTTGTTGAAATGTGTAGAGCCCTGTCCCCACTCTCCCTCAGAAAACCAATTAAACTGTCTCTCTGACCCTGGCGAAAGATTGAGCTACGTTTTCTACAGCAAGTGGGAAGGTGGTCTCTGGAGTGGAAATTTCCAGGAGTGTGATTGAGAGTATGGCTGTCACAGGAGAAGCACGGGTGAACTTTGCATCTTGAGTACTGGAACTTCTGGCCTTTTTTCCTTTCCTTTTGGTAGGGAATCCAGACATGTTGCCTCTAGGAGAAAGATCGGACCTGTTGACTGTGACCAGCCTTGGCCATACCATCACTGAGGCTTCACCTGGAAAGCAGCCAGATCACTATGCATGGAAACATCCTCAAACCCAGCCATGCACCTTCAGCTTCTAATCAGGATTTATGAACTTTTCTTTTATATATTATCTATACTATATGAGCCAAGGACTACCAGACATTTGAAAAGACTCTTAAATGTGAGAGAGACCAAAGGAGGGGGCAATTTCAAAGAAACAGATCATGAAGTAAAAAACAAACAAACAAAAAAAACTCCCAAAACCATTGGTATTTTCGTATTTTTCAGAGAAATAAAAGAAGAAATGCACCCATAAAACAAAAACAAGAAAATAAGAAAGAAAAGAAAGGGAATTTACATGTATACCAAAACAAAAAAGCCAGAACCCACCAAACAAAAAACTGAGGAACAGAAATGACCCACTGAAAATTTAAAGTTTTGCAAGAGAAATAAAAAAACAAAAGTAGCTTAGCAAGATAAAGACCAGGAAATTTTTCAAAAGATACGGTGTAATAATAAAGGGATAGGAAATTGGGAGGAAAAAAGATGAAAATTAGAGGTCCAATCTATGAGCAATACAATATCCAATTAACATGAGTTATGTACGGAGGAAAAAGAGTACAGATGGTCATCAAAGAAGTAGCTCAAGAATTTCATATCATCAAAGAGCCTGATTTTGAGATTAATAAGATTTAAGAACTTTGGGACAAAGAACAGTTTACCTATAAAAGACTAGGAAACAGATTTACATCCTCCTTATAGTCATTCTCATACCAACACCCACAAAGCAATTTTAATAGACTCACTAAAAAACAGAACTAAAGGTACAATAGACATACAAAAGGGGAAAAAAGTTAATGTTTATGAGCCTCTATATGGGAAAGTATATTCAGAAACTAAATAATTGAAATATATGTCAAAACATTTTTTATTAACTGAAATTAAAGAAATATAAATTAAAGAAGTGGCAAATTGGGGAAAACTATTAAGACATTAACCAAAGAGTTTAATATGTAAGCTGTTCGAATAAAGAATATGTAAAATAATCTTAAATAGATGAGAAAACACACTAGGACCGATTAGAGAAAAATGAGCAAAATATACAAATGAATACTTATTTTTTTTTTTTACAAATGAATACTTATAATAAAATCCAAAAGGCTAATGTTCATGAAAAAAATAATAACCTTAGTGGTAATTCAAGAAATGTAAATTACAACTTGAGCTATACTTTTTTACTTACCAAGTTAGTAAAAGATTTTTTTTTTTTTTCCAAAATCAGGTTGCTCAGACTGTGTGTGTTGGTACATCCCTGTAATTCCAGCACTCTGACAGGCTAAGGCAAGAGATCACAGTTCAAGTCCAGCTTGAGCAACCTAGCAACTTAGGAAGAATTTGTCTCAAAATAAAAAATAACAAAAGGGCTGGGGATGTAGCTCAGTGTGAGGGCCCTGAGTTTAATCTGAAGTATTGCAAATAAAACAAAACAAGTTTGCTCTGTGTTGGGGATGTAAAATGATAGATTTTTGCTGGAAAGTTTTAGTACTATGTTTTAAAGATCTTAAAATATTTAATCATACAGTAAAGCAATTCTATGTACTCGAAGGAATTTCATTCAATCAATATTTTACTGGATGTGTTGCTTTAGGTACTGAAATATGAGATAAATATTTAAATGTAAGTGATTGATAGTAATTGTGGAAAAGTAAAAACAAAATAATTAATAATAAGGGAATCATTTGTCTCCATAGAATTTTTTCAGGTATCAAATATTATGGTTAGTCTCTATGTACATCTAAAACGTACCATTAAAATAAAATTTAAAAAAATTATGGTTATAACTTACTTTCAGTGAGTGATAAATATATATTTTTTCCAATACTGAGCACTGAACCCAGGACTTTCACACTGAGCTACATCCCCAGCTCTTTTTTAATTTTTTTGAGACAGGGTCTCATTAAGTCAGTAAGCTACCCAGGTTGGAGGCAAATTTGAAATCCTCCTTCTTCAGGCTCCCAGAGTAATGGGATTACAGGTGTGCACCACCATGGCCAGCTAAGGCTTTAGTACTTGAAAAGAAAAATTTAAATGCAACATTTAGATACTGACTGTTAGAAGAAACAGTGACTGATATCTAAGGCATTTTGCCAACAATTCCCTATTTGAAATAATAGATTTGAAATATACTGTGTATGCAACTTAAAAGACAAAAGGACTTTCCTTTTATGCTACAATTTTAGTACAGGCTACAGTAAAGGGGCTATTAAATTTGCCCAACTTCATTCCTCACTTTTTCCAGTTTAAAATACACACACACGCACACGCACGCACGCACGCACGCACGCACACACACACACACACGGACACAGAGTGGGGAAGTTTAGGAGGCACGGTTTTTAAAAGACACTGAAGAAAAACAGTACTCTAATTTCCAAAAATCCTTCAAATTTAAAGGACCAAATATTATTATTTTAATCATTCTGATAGGAAGAAAATACTTTCTTGAGTTGTTAGAGCTGTCAAGTTTGCTTGGATGAAGAACTCCATGTTACCATGGTCACTAAGGATAAGGCTAAAAAGGACGAGTTTGTGAAGTGACAGAGCAGTTATTCTCTCCTGGCAGCTTGTGGTTCCGCTTGATAACTGCAGGAAGGCAGTTCACAATCACCGTGCAGGGCTTACAGAGAGGAGTGACAACGTGTGGCTGCAATCCTGAAGCCTTGACGCTGATTCTGAGCATTTTTCTGTGAGCAGACTTAAACTTACAAAACCAGATTATTTCCTTTTGATGAGCAACATCTGACGACTAAATAAGGGGATAATGCTTCATTCTTACAATCCTTACAAATATAAAAAGGAAATAATGTAGTTTATAAAACAAATAGCTCTCAACTCAAAGCTTATTTTAAGTGTACATGGTATTTAAGGTTCTGATACTTAACACTCCTAAATTTCCTCTTTTCAGTTTTCAGAGCAAGTTTTCAGATGAAAAAGAATGAAATATGTGATTACATATTCCAAAACTTTTGATTATATATTCCTAAAAATTACAGTAAATTCATTGTGTAATAATTTTTAAGGTGAAAAAATTAGGGTGGAATGGGGAGACTATATATTATACATGTAATCTTGACACTTGTAGCTCCTTAAGGCCTAGCTTGAGTGGGGATTACTGTGAGTAGGCAAAGCCCGTAAGCGTTGTTCCTTGGTTGCTCATATAAGGAGGATAAAGCAAGCGCAAGAAACCTTCCTGCGGTGTAATGTCCCTGAGGCCTCACAATGGACTATCATGGGGCCTGTCTCTGACATACATCTGGGAGAGGCAGATGTAATTGTCAATGGTGATTGGGATAACTGTATTATCACTGGCAGAAATAAAGACGTCTAAGATGAAAAATTAACTTCTGGAGAAAAACAGTTTGTAGTTAGCAGGTTGACTTTCAGGGGCTCACTGGACTGTTTGAGATGGAGAAACAAAGCAGAAGTACAGGAAACCTTCAGCCTTAGAGAAAGCTAGGATAATAAACAGAGAGGGTGCAATAGTAACAAATGCCATGAACATAAATAGGATACTTAAAGGGAAAATGAAAGAAAGTTAAGAGGGATGAGAATTGAGTTTTGCATAAGCCTGCATTTATGGGATGGGATGAGGAAGTGGACCCAGGGAGAAAGAGAAAGGAATATTAGTGCCCTAGAGGTCAGAAGGGAGAGGTGTCCCGTGAACCAATGATGTGGAAAGGTAAATGGTAACTCCTGAAACAGTATTTGGGTGGCAATTTGGTGGTCTGCCGAAACAATTTGATTAATAAGATGGAGGCAGAATCAGAGTGGGAGAAAGAAAGGGAGAGGGAGAGATAAGGGAATAGTTTCATGAATGTAAACTTTTAATTTATATTTTTGACATGTTTGGTACTGAAAAGAAGATGAAAGTAGAAAAAGGACAATAGCTTAAGTGAACGAAAAGGCCGATGACTTAATGAAGAGAAAAATCATAGTGATTACATAACTGGCCAGGGTCCTGGAGTATGAGGAAAGTGCTGATTTAAGGACTTCCAGGGGAGAGACCAGCCCTGTAAAGAAATGTCCCTCCTTTTCTCCTTTGAGGAAAGCAGGGAGAAAGATGGAGTGAGGCCAAGGAGAGAAGGCAGTATGTTCTAGATAGCCTCATTTAATTATTTCTCTAATAAAATTTTTTGAGTGCCTGTAATATCTAAGGTACTAAGATCCTCTGGATGGGCAAGACAGATCCTGCTTTCAGAATACTTCTACACGGATGATAAGATAGGTACAGATGTAACTTGAGATGGAGAACACAAACTATTGAGTTAAATATAAATTTTTCCTCACTTTAATTTTGTCCTCCATAAAATGGGACACTGACATTACCAACTTCATGGAACACTTGTGAAGTTTGAATAGGAATACTATGTAGAAAGTACTTGATAAAAGATCTGACAAGATCAAGGGCTATGTAATCAAGGGCTATTACTGTATATAATGTAGAAGTAGTAAGTGCCAAAGATAACTACAGGAGAGGAAAAAGATATGGTGTTTTGATGAAGTGGTGAAGGAAGATAAGCACCAAGTTCATCTATTTAGAAAAGGGAAGAACTTCAAGAAGTGAAAAGGAAGGAATATTTTGGCAGAGAATGTGGGAGCAGGGAAACGGTTTGAAGTCTAATATCACAAAGTCAAAATTCAAGAAGATTTCAAGATGCCAATTTTAAAAAGAGACTCAGTTAAAACTTCCCTAGTTTAAAAAATCTGTTTCAAGTATCCCATTCTCTTTGTAACTTATATTTCTTGCAGCCCCAACAGAATTGTTTGACGTAGTGCAGAAATCCAACACACAAAATCAGATATTGTTTCACTCTCCTTCACCACTTTCATGTTCTTATTTTCTTTTTTATCCAGGAGAGATTTAATGGTCCATCACTATGCTCATTCTGTTGGTCTTCCATCAAATCCAACAACACCCATGTTCCTCTCTTTCTGCATCATATTTGTCGGAAAAATTCTAACCCTGATTGAACACTTACTGTTTGCTCGCTTCATATCTTTTGGATTGCCCTTCTTGATGAGAAAAAGTTCTGTCATGGTGAATGTGTCCATGTTTGTGAAAGGCATGGGGAATAAATGCCAGAAAGTCATACAATATCAGTTAAGAAAATGCATGATCCCGATTCTTTGTTGTTTATTCACCACTCATACTTCCTTTCAAATTCTGTTTTCTAGATTTTTCAAATGACTATTTAGTTCATTTATTTTCAATCACTCTTCTTGTTCCTTTTAATACAATAAAATTATATCTCTTAGTTGTCTTTAATGGGTCTTGCCCAAATTATATTTTAAACTAATATACGGAAGCCTGTGAAAATAACCACAGCTTGATGAATTATCACCAGAAGCTATTCTGAAGGGCATGTAACCAGCACTCAGGTTCACAGCAGATCACCATTACTCTAGAGAACCCTTAAGGTCCCTGCTCACAACAACCTCTCTTTCAAAGGTAACCACTACTTTGACTTTGAACATAGATTACTTTGTCTTCTTTTGATCTTTACTTAAATGGAATCATGTAATATAGGTAGTCTCTGAATTTTAACAATTTGGTTCAATATAATCTTTCTAAAATGTATTCCTATATTTTTAAATAGCTCTTATTTAGCTTCATTGATATATAGTATTCCATTACATGAATACACAGTACAATAATGTACTTATCAGTTGTAATGGTAATGGCCACTTAGGTTGTTTACAGTATTTGGTTACTAGAAATAATGGTGTTAGAAGCATTCTTACCTGTGACTTTCAGTCCACAGCCTTACACATTTCCTGGGCATACAGAATGATTGAATCATAGCACATGTATGTGCTATGATTCAAGTTTAGAAGGTACTGTTCAAATAGTTTCCAGAGTGATTTGTAGTGTTTCACATTCCTTCCAGAGAATTCCTAGTGTTTTGTTCCACAACCGCATCATACTTGTACTGGAAAACTTGTAAAATTTCAGTCTTTCTTTTTAAATGAGAGTATCTCCTTATGGTGTTTAATTTGTAGTTCCCCAATAACTCTTTCCAAACATTAATTTTCAATCTTTCTTTATTCTTTCAGATTTCATTTTAGATACTTCCACGAAGACACACTCTGCTGTATTTGAGTCATCCACCCAGATCTGGGTAATTCAGTAGAACTCCAGGACAACCAGGTACCAACTGAGGAAAATAATAGAGTTGCAGGCTGAGTGACCATCAGAATTTGGGAAAAGTTGCTGCCTGGACAACACTCATCAATCAAGAAGCCTGAGAAAGATTATTCTCTCATTTGCAAAAAGTTGGCAGGTAGCTTCTGCTGCCTCATACCCATAGCAGGTCAATAATTAAAAAGGAGCATTTTCCTGCATCCTCAACTCTCTAGAACATATCTGAATACTAGAGGTTGCTGTCTATTAAACTGAAACAATGAAATCTAAGAACAGATGTGCTCAGAATCCAAATTGTAACATAATGACATTTCATCCAACCAAAGAAGAGTTTAATGATTTCGATAAATACATAGCTTACATGGAATCCCAGGGTGCACACAGAGCTGGCCTCGCCAAGGTCATCCCTCCCAAGGAGTGGAGAGCCAGAGAGTCCTATGACAATATCAGTGACATCTTAATAGCCACTCCCCTGCAGCAGGTGGTCTCTGGGCAGGCAGGCGTGTTCACTCAGTACCATAAAAGGAAGAAAGCCATGACGGTGGGGGAGTACCGCCACCTGGCAAACAGTGAAAAGTACCAGACTCCTCCACACC
>PVJO010019870.1:0-33304 GCA_004026905.1 Hystrix cristata
AAAAAAAAAAAAAAAAAGAAGAAGCTGAAAAATCGCTGTGCTAGATTACAGAAGCTATTACTTGGGCAAATGTAGTCCATCATTTCAAAACATTGTGAAATAATGGCTCTATTTTGGGCGTCCTGGACTCTAAACTTGGCAGTGACAGGACTGAATTCCAAACAGACGTCCTGATCTCAGGGTCAGCCATTGTTTCTCTCCCTTCTCCAGTTTCAGCTTGTAAATGACCCTCTCTGTCGCGCAGTCTGACAGTCCCCTACAGGGCTGAGACACAGTGATAAGGGCCCCTCCAGCAGCTCCGCCAGCCCGCCGGACCACCGGCAGTATTTCCTGCTTCACGGCTGCTCTCTCTCAAAGTGGGGCCCTGAAATAAATGAGCCTTGGCCCGGGCCTCCTCGTGAAATGCTGTCAGCGTCATCTCTCTGTCTGATTATTTTGAAGCCACTCTGGCTGTCCTCGGTCGATGCGTCCTGCCAAAGCCAAGAGAAAGCTGTTTGGAGATGATAAAGCTAGACAGACACATTATCTGCTCGTGGAGCCTTATTTTATTTCTTCAAATGCTCCCTGAGTACCAGCTTTCTAACTCATTCCCTTCTGCCTTCTAGAATGTGAGCTGCCTGGAACAGAAACCTAACGGGTCTCAGTCACAAGCTCTTAAGCAGTACCTGACACGGAGCCGGCACTCAACGTCAGTTATTGGCTGAGTAAATGAACGTATGTCCTAGTCCTGAAAATGTTTTCATTGGCTACGGCACGGCCTACAGGGGATACAAAAAGACAGAAGCCAGTTTTCAAGTCGGAGACGCCAATAATTAGGTTCCACAACAAGCAGAAACAAAACATGAACCTCACTCTTGGTCTCTCGGTTGGGTGTGGAGTGAACACCCACAGCCAGCCAGCCATCTGTAAAGCAAAGCAGAGAGACATAGCAGCAATGAGGGACAGTGAAGTCTAACTCAGGAAGTGTAGCCTGTGAAAGGCTGACGCTGAGACTTCAAGATCAAGGTGGAAGTTGAGACTTCAAGGTCGAGAGAGACTTCCCCGGTCAGTGCAGCCCGCAGAGGGACGAGCGGGAAGAATCCAGCCGTCCTTCCCTCACGCTCGGCTGCACAGCACCAGGCTGGGTGAGAGGGATGCTCTCAGTAATACAGAAGCATTTTTTTAAAATATCTAATGCGTTGCGGACTGATTCTTTTGATGACTCGAGTGAAAATGTCAAGACAATGTCAGCTTGCTCCACCGGGTTCTAAATGCTTGCTCTTGCTTTCTGTCCTTATCTCTCTGTGAACCAGTAATGATTTTGAGAAACACCGGCCTTGGTGCCATTTAATGGTGTCCAAGAAAAGCTGGGCAGCGTTCCCGGGCGGAGGGAAGCACATCAACGGTCGCCAGGCCGCGAAGGCTGCGCAGGGTGCCCGTGCTTGGCGGGAGTGGTCCAGGCAATGAGCCGCGACGGGCAGCCTGGGACCGTTTACTACTGCGGCCCTGACTTTCTGTGAGTTTTGTTGGGAGGCAAGATGTCACGGAATCAGGTCGTGTGAGACTTGGACACTGACACCCCATTACTTCGGTCTGCTCCCAGCAGCTTCTTGTAAGAAGTTGAGCAGACATTCAGCTTTGATGTGTGCCTTAGTTGCAGAGCTCCGGCCAGGAGTCCCGCAAGTAAGAATATGCAGCATTTCTACATCCTGGGACCTGGACGAGCTCGCAGAAGTGATTTTACTATGTAAGTGTTACGAGCCTGTACAGTAAGGTTATTAGGTTCGGTGTTATTATTAAGGACATTTCCCTGTTATTCTGATCTAAGCCTGATAGATTCAGAAGTAAAAGCAAACATGGATTGTGGGGTCTACCAGTTACGTTCTAAACCCACATTTCCTGTGACTATGTTTCCAAATCAGATCTAAGAGGGACACATTCCCTTTGCCAGGGTCTCTGGAGGAAGAACTCTGCCTTCAGACCTCTGAGAGAGCCACGGGGAGGGAGCCAAGGAGAAAGCTCTGCACGTTTCTCCTCGGCACCACCCTAGCATTCTTAGTCAGTGTCTGAAGTTAACAAAAGGAATAATAAAAGTGCAGAAGCTGGAGGGAAAAGAGACAAAATGTACCACCTGCCAGTAATGAGATTTTCCTGGTTGAAATGCAAGATGATCTACAGATTCCTATCACTTAAGGATGTTAGCAAACTTTCTAGATATAAAACCAGTACCAAAATCAGTAACAGTTCTACATGCCAGCAATAAACATCTAGAATATTAATTTTTTAAAAGCATATTCTTACAATAGCAACAACAATAAAGAAAACCCTGAAAATCTTGGAATAAATCCAGTAAAACATAGAACATTCTTCATGGAGAATATTATACAATGTTATCGAAAGACTGTTGAAAAACAATAAAGGTAACTGGAAAAGTCACATAATGTCCACAGAAAAGACAATTCAATATATAGTCTTGTCACTTTTCCCAAAATAAATACAAGATTTCCGTGTACAAGATGTTGATGCAATGAAATTATGTACAGGGTTTCATGTGGAACTTGAAAGACTGACTCAAAAGTGAACGTGGAAAAGCAAAGAGGAGACTGTATCTAAGACCCTGAACTCCTGCAGAGTGTGAGTTTCCCTACCAGGCAGCAAGACTTCTTTTTAAAAAAGAGTCAGGGGGGAAGAAGTTGTAGAAATTAAGAGGAAAAAAAGACAGTACTATTTCAGGGATAGAATTTTTAAAAATCACAATTTTTGTGATTAAAGAAACCAGTTGGCAAATGAGAACTAGTTCAATAATACATTGTAGATTATGTAGTCATCTATGTGGAAAAAATAATTGAAATGTGATCCCTTCTTTATACTATACCCAGAGTCAGTTCCAAACCAACTAAATTCTTAATCTTCTAAAAAGATTTAGAAGACAGTGTCAGAGAATTTTACTGTGATCTTGTGATAAGAAATGATTTTTTAGTAAAATACAAAACATAAAAGAAAATACTGAAAAATTGATACAAGGCTAAAAACATAACCTTCTATTCATCAAATACATTATAAAAAATCTAATAAGATTAGCTTCAGAAGTAAAAGATTTAACTGGCAATGGTTAATATCCAGCTTGTAGAAATACCTGTCACAGATTAATAAAAAGATTTAAAAAAAATAAACCAGTAACCCTGCCAAATATTTCATGATGGAAGAAAAACAAACAACCCAGAAAAATATGAACAGACCTCCAATCTCATTATTAATTAGGCAAAATAAAACCATTGCAACTCTAACATATTAAAAAAAACCTAAAAGCTGGTCTAAAGCTGGAACAATTTGAGCAATAAAATAAATAATATTGGATTATAACCCGCAGTGTAAAAGAAATACCCATAAGCCCATATAGGTTAAATAAATGACTGGGAAATTAATAAATGAAGAGAAAAGACAAAACTTCTATGCTAAAGAATTCTAAGAAATGCTAAAGAATTCCAAATAAAATATATAAACCATCCACTCTGAAGGAGGGAAACATAACTTGTCACTCTCTAAGGGTGTTGTCCTGTTACTTTTACATACCTGACATCCATAAATTAAAGCAGGAGTTAAAGTTTACTTTATTTATTTTATCTCACAGTTTGTAGAGATTTCAGTGCATAGCCAGCTGGCCCCAAGGCAGGGCAGCATGGCAGGGGTGTATGGCAGAGAAGAAACAGTCCATGGCAGGGCAGGCACGAAGCAGAGAGCCTTCCTTCTTTCCCTTTTTATTCCACCCAGGCTATAAGCCTATTGGTTAATGATACTCACATCCAGATTGGGTCTTCCCTCTTCAGAAAGTCCATCATCCACACCTGGAACTATGCTAAACCAATCAGTGAACTAATCTAGTATCACACACCCATGATCCAGTCACTCCCAAAATCCCCAACTAGGAGCACATGAGGCTTTGTGTGGGACATCTAGATATAAGTCTTAACAGTTGTGTTTTACACAGTTGCTTCCTTCCACAGTACACAGTGTGGAAAGAGAAGAAGTACATTTATCATGGAAAAATCTGATGAATGCTACTTCAGACTGGGGACCAATGTCAGAATCAGCAGTCATAAGTCCTGTTGGTACCATATGTTCCTGATATGCTGTAATGAAAATAGCACTTTACCTCTGTGATATTCCACCGGAAACTTACAGCCCCAGTCTAATCCTAAGAAACACATCAGACAAATTCTAAAGGGACCAACTTTATAAATTAACTAACCAGCATTTCTGAAAACTGTCAAGGTCTGTAAACTACAGCCTACAGGCCAAATCCAGCCTACCAGCTGTTTTTACAAATAAAATTTCGACAGAACACGGCACACTGATCTGTTACATACTCTCTGTGGGTACTGTGCTATGCAATGGCTTACCAGAGGGATCTTGACAGGGACTAATATGTCTATCAAAGTCAAAAACTATTTATCATCTGGCTCTTGAGGGAAACTTTTTATCTTCACAGCGGTCAAGGGCATGCTTCCAATTTCTCCAGCTTCTCTTTATGTATGCATTTCTGAGTCCAGACTGAGAAATCGTCTTGCTTTTAAAGGCTTATGTTATTAGATTGGGCCCATATGGCTAATCCAGAGTAATCTTCCTTTTTAAGGGCTGTAGTCTTAATCATAGCTGCAAAATCCCTTTTGTTGTGTAACAAGATGTACAAGATATGCATACTCAGCCACAGAGCCACAGAGTCTGAGCATGCATATCTTGAAAGGTTACTCTACCTGTCCCACAAGCTCATGGAAATACTCACCTAGGACACAATGACAGGCTCACATGGCGGAAACCGTGCTTCCCCATTACAGTCACTGGAAGAGATGACAAATGCCTCCTAATCCTCTTTTCTTTAATCTCATGCACCCTAGAATCCCTCATTCCATTTGATAAGCACCAGCTAATTGGCTTTAGTTTATACAATAAAACACATTTTCTTGTTTTCTTTTAGGAACTGTTTTAGTTACTTTTCTCTCATTGTTGAGACAAAATACCTGACACCCAAAGTTAAGGGAAGAAAGGTTTATTTAGCTCACAATTCGTAGAGGTTTCTGTTCACAATCAGCTGGGTCCAAAGCAGGGTGGCACGGCAGACAGGCAGGAGTCAGGAAGGCAGGCAACAGGGGAGGGGTAGGCAAGCCTGTTTCGGTCCTGTATATTTTATCCAGGCTTCTTGATTTTAGGGTGAGCAGCACTCCCACCCTTAATCCTGATACCCTTAATCCCAGTGTCACATCCCCGATCCCAGCAAAACCATGCCAAACCAATCAGTGGACTAATTTAGTAATTACACACTCTAGCTCCAGCCCTACCTTTGACTGCATGAGGCTTTGCAGAGGGCGTCTAGACACAAACCATAACAGGGACCATCTCAGGAAAAAGCCATGGAACAAGAACTGGAGAAAGATCGTGTGTCACAGGTGTGTCATTTCTAAACTTCAGTTTCTTCCCCTGATCAACATCAAAAAAGCAATTCGCCTTAGCCTTCTGCACAGAACTGGGTGAGAACTGGGAGGGGGACAATTAAGGAGGCCTACAACAGACCAGGGATCGGACCCAATTCTTGACATTCATTGTTTATTGGAATCTTTACACCAGCCTCAAAGTGCAGGTATTGCTCTACCTATTTAACAACTGAAGGACACGTAATCAGAGACATTAAGGGACTCATTGAAAGTAACACAGCTATTAAATAGCAGAGCAAGAGTTGAATCTCTCACTGGACACAAAGTTGCATCCCTTTCCTGGCCCAGTCAACTCCAAAAGGTACCAGTGCACAAGGAATGTGTCTTTCTTCCTTTCTGACTTCTCTGCCAAGGCCATGGATTCACTGGCCAGGGGTGGGTCTCTGGAGTCCAATTAAATGTGCTCTGCTAGGTACTAATTTCCATCAAGGCTATTAATCTCGCAAGGTCCCAGAGCCCTGCTTGGTAGGACTGAGGTAAAAGTACACAGACCTCACAGCCCTGGTCCTCCACCAGGACCAGGTGGGCACTGTGGAGATGCAAGTCCTTGGGCCTGCTGCAGACCTGCCAAACCTGCGCCTCGGACCTGGGTCCCAGCGGGCAGTCACAGGCCCTCATGCAACGCTGAGCATTTGAGTCTCTAAAACACTAAATTTGACACCCACATCCAGAACTCGAGGCCTTGTGGCACTTCCTGTTCCTTTAAAAATACAAGGAGTGGACAGCTGATGAGTTGTTAGCATTGGGTTAAAGTATTTGCTAGGAAATACTTGTTCCTACAAAGCAGTGTGAGTTAGACTTTGTTAAAAATCTTTGTTTTGAAAACATGCATGGCAGATCTGGGACTGAAAAAGGTGAATGTTTGGGGATTTAGCTCAGTGGTAGAGCGTTTGCCTAGCAAGCACAAGGCCCTGAGTTCAATCCCCAGCACCCCCCTACAAAAAAAAGCTGAACATTTCCCCCAAGATCACCTAGAGAGAGAGACAGAGATACAACCCAGACTACTGAGTGCTGTCGGTTGGTTTGCAGCCCCCAAGCCCCACGACGTGAAGCAGCAGCACAAACCTAACCAAGAGTTGGTCGAGATCCTTGCTCCGGCTTGGGCTCCGCCTACAGACCAAGCAGGCCAAGACCTGGAATCTGAAGGCTGCTGCCCGGGAACCAACTAATTGTTCTGCCCTACTTGCTGATGAAGGCAGGAAAGCGTGAGGCTGATCTATGCCAAGACATTCATCCTTCGCTGCCGCTGAAAAGAAATGAATCACAACAGAAACCCACACAAAAGCCACTTTAAACAGATCCAAATAGATCACTGACGGTAACGTATTTACCAAGTTAGCCATCTAGCGCCTTAAAGGTGATAGGAAACACTTTCAGGCCAAGCCAGTCTGGTCCATCCTCAGTCTGAACTGATGACATCTTAATAAAGTGACATTGTCAAAAAGACCCTGTGGTAGCACTGTGGTAGTGCACCTGCAATTCCAGCCCTCAGGAGGCTGAGGCAGGAGGACTGCAAGCTCAAGCCCAGCCCAGGCAACTTAGCCACTTAGAGACAGCCTGTCTCGAAATAAAAATCTTACAAAGGTATGGGGCTGTGTAGAAAGGCCAGGTTCAATCCCATATATCATAAGAAAAAAAAAAAAAGACCTGGCTGTCCTTCTCGTCAGAGTAAATGGGCATGAATTCCCACAGTCACCAAAGGGTTCGTATGTGTTTACACCGTACTGGGGATGAGCAATGCCCTGGGAATGGCATGGGGCTCATGTGGAGGAGGAAGGACTCCCTGAGATTGTCAGCACACACCTCGAGGGTGCCACGCAGCAGACGAGCACTGAGTCAGGATCCCTCCAAACCGATGTCATGACGCTATCCAAGTCCTGCGTTTCTTTCGCACTGTGATTCCCATGCTGGAAACAGGAGAATTAACAATAAACATCCTACATACCGGGCTGCTGTGAGGATTGATAGGAGATGTATGTGGAAATGTCTGCCCGTGTCTGCCACAGGCTAAAAGCAGCTTTGGCAGATAAAATAATATCTTTTTCCTTGTCTGTTAGGGGAAACAGCCTTGACTTGTAAGCAGTGTACTTCTGACTACTCCTGAGACACAACACGAGGACACAGGACCAGAACTGGCATCTACTCCCGGCTGGGGCTCCCCATGACACCATATCCTCAGAGAGCGGACTGAAGGACCGTCTGCCCCAGAGTCACCCGGGAAATGTGTAAAATGCAGATTCCCAAAGCAGGGTCTGAGAGAGACACTTATACAGATGGTGACCGACTTACAGTCTTTCAACCTCACTAGGGTATGAGAGCTACTTGTCCAATCAGTCTATTTTCCACTTTCAATACTGCATTCAATAAATCGTAAGAGGTATTCAACATTTTACAGTGGCACTTCAGTTCCCAAACTTGATTTTTTCCATGATTCTGGCTGCAGAATTTGTTGCATGATTCTGGCTGAAACTGAAACTGAATTGAGGTTAGAATCATGGAAAGAATTAAGTCCATGAACGGAAGTACTGCTGTATTATAAAATGGGCTTTGTGTCATGTGATGTCGACTGTAGGCCAATGTAAGTGATCTGAGCGCATTTAAAGGAGGCTGGGCTAAGCTATGGTGTTTAGTAGGTTGTATACTAAATGGATTTTCAGTTTCAAATATTTTCCATTTATGGGCTTACTGTGATGTAAATAAATAGGAAGCATCCCTACTGCAGTGTTTGTAAGCAGCATTATCACAACGACCAAAAGATGGAAGCAACACCAACAGATGAGTGGATAGACAACATGTAGAATACACATATGATGGAGTATTGTTTAGTCTTAAAAAGAAAGGAAAGTCCGATATGGGTGAACCTGGACTATACTTGTATATGTGCTAAGTGAAACAAACAAGATACAGGAGGACAAATACTGCACAGTCCCATGTCTACAATAACCTGCGTGTACCAGTCAGGTTTCTCGTCACAGAGAGGACTCCCAATGCCCACAACCTGAAGGAGGAGAGGTGCAACTGACTCACCTTTCGGGGTTCAGTCCATGGTCAGCTGTCTCCAAGGCAGGGACATCATGTCAGAAGGGTGTGACCAAGCAAAGCCGCCTTCTCCATGGCAGCTGGGAAAGCATGAGGGACCCGACATAGCCCTAAGACCATGCCTCCATGACCACGCACTAGTGTGCTCCCCCGCCCCGGTGCAGATCCAAAGTCAATAAGGCAACACTCCACCTGTGCCGCACATGGTGACCATAATGATGTGACCCACCTTTCTTTTGCTAGTTTGGTAAACTGCTAGGACTCTTTCAGCCCTAAGACTGGCAGCTCCTTGGTAGGGCTAGCATTTTCTGGGCACACGTGCTGGCTCTCTCCTCATTCTGAAACTCAGCCATTGCCTGCGTTAAGGAAGTCCTGCCTGGCTCTTCATACTAATGAAAACCCCTTTGCCAAACAAGCATTCAGTAAGAAAGAAGCCTGTGACTGCTCTGGGGAAGGGGACCTGCAGAAACCTGCTCCGAGATGCCACCCACACGTCCCTGCCTCTCTTTGCCCATCCCACCCACCCACCCACCTTCTCTGACACCAGTGGAATGCCGGCTACAGAAAGGGTCAAGGAGAACAGGAATGAGAATATGTGGGCGACCAGGAGGGACACTCTACCAAGGTCCAAATGAGATCCGGGTGCCATGTATGAAGGGGTGCCTGGTGGGAAGAAGGAGAAGTAGGTGGATCCGAGAGGGATTTAGAAGGAAAGCCATCAGAGTCCTGTCCAGGTGGGTGATGGACCCAGCAGAACACAACTATGTTGGCGACTGCTTGCTTTCCTATGAGCAGAAAGGTTTCCAGTAGACCAAGTCTGGACCTCGTGGAACAGAAGGAGCCAGAGTGGAGCCACCTGGGATCCTACTCACCAGGCCCCCCAAGAGATGATGAGCCTCAGCAGCAAGAAGCCAGGGTGGGAGCTGTTGACACTGCAGCGGCCGAGGGAGCCCCATGAGACCTCCTGGAACAGAGACCCATTTGTCAAGCAAAGAGTCAGTCAGCAAAAGGTGTTCGGGAAACATCTGCAAAAGTTTCTTGGGAAATCTTTGTCATGGGATAAAGAAATAACTTTAAACGAGACCTGAAGGATTTTCTACTCTTCCTCCCTAATGGCTCTGTGCAGAAGATTCAGAAGATGGCTGAGACTGGAGTTTGGGAGAGAGAAGCACAGTGGGGTGGGGGGAGAAGGACCAAGTGCCGCTTCCCCAGTGTAGGTGGCAGACCCGGAGCCAGATCTGTGTACGGAAAGGGAATAGTGTCGACATTAAGCCACACTGGAGTTTTCCCCATGACAAAGGCCTCCGCACCCCAGTGTCTGAATTGAGACTCAGAGTGACTGCAGTGATTTCTACCACGAGGGCAGAGACACCTGCGGATCTCACAGGGTCACACCGAAGACCACACAGATGATCTTCTGCCCTTGGAGACCACAGAGAGAAATTAGGACCAGTAGAATTAAAAATTTTAAATTTCACTTGCACTGCAAAGAGAAACCTTTGTAATTTTTTAAGAAGAAAGGTGGGATGAAATAAATTCTATTTTTAAAAGACCCCTGGATGGTAGATGAGGAATACATCAAACGGAGCAAGAACAGAAGCAGAAAGGTCACGGGGATGCTAGTCCAGCCATCAAGCTGGGGGCGGCGGCACCTTGAGAGAGATGCTGCAGCAGCGGAGAAGGCAAGAGACAACCATGCTTGATGCATAGCTGGTCGCTGATGGATTGAACGAGAGTGGGAGGGAAAGAGGAATCAAGGAAGACCCCAAGACTTGAACAGATGGTGGAACCATTTACTCTAGTGAACACAAAGGATAATCCACAGACGGGAAGTAGATGGAGAGCTAAGTTTACACATTGAGTTTAAGATGTCTCATTAAACGTCTGACTCCTTGGTGCAGTTGCGTATGTGTGAGAGGTCAGATCCGGGGACATAAATTTGATTCTTTTCAATCTTATCATTTAAAGTCATGAGACTGTATAAGAAGAGAAGGAAGTCAGTGGAGGACAAGTAGCAAAGACAGTCAGGCAGGCCAGTCACATCAGAGGAAAATCAGGAAATCAGCACCGGAGCCTAGCGGAGGGCGTGTCCAGCTCATTCAGCAGCTGCCGGAAAGTCAAAGGAAAATGAGATCCGTGGAGCGTCCTCGTTTAGCTTTAGCCTTGAGCGAAGACAGCCGTTCTCGAACTTGAAAGATACAATGTTCGCGGAAACATAGAAATAAGAGCCTGAATGGGAAAAGTTGAGAGCAGAATAGGAAATGAGACAATGGAAAGAAAGAACTCTTTCGAGTAGTTTTACTGGTTACAGATGTCACAGTTTTGCTAGTTAAAGCGGGCTCAGTTTTGGTGCATGAGACCCAGGGCTTGAGAAGAAAGGTCTATGGGACCGGGACCAGCACCTCATTAAAATACCTGGACATACTAATCTAAGTCAGTGTGCACATTTTGTTACAGTCAGCTACCTTCTTCGTGGATCGTTGTCCAAATTAGCAAAAGTAGGTTCAGGTCAATGGTAGTCATGAAGTAGATACGGGTTGAGGGCTGAATGGGACATACGGAGCTGGTGGCAATAAGTGTAGGCAGTTATTGAAGCTCGTTTAGAGACGATGTCTGTGAACGGGGAAAGAGTCTGTGCAAACAGGCCGGCCAGGAAGACTCATGGGAAAGGTTCTTACGGACTGTTGTTTCCCAGTAAGGTGGGAAAAACTCAGGCACGTTGAAATGCTGATGGGAAGGATCCAACCAAAGGAAAAAGAAGCTGAACATACAAAAGATAATCTAAAGGTAGGTTTTCCAAATCGTTGAAGGCTTGGGCTGCAGAACAACAGTGGAGGCACGATCTGGGCGAGCAGAGGGACACTTCTACTGTAACGGAAACACAGGAAAGAATGGATTCCGAAGGATGTGGGTAGCTTTTCAAGTCTGGCAGAAGAAGTTGTAGGCATTTCTTTGTGAAATACAAGGAAAATTTCTTACAGTGGGAAGAAAGCAAGGTGGAGGTCAGAGAAATTTACATTTTATAGCTCAGATTAGCTAAAAAGAGTTAGAGATAAGACAAACGAGCACTAGTAAAACAAAATGAGGAGGGAGAGAGGGAGAGAGGCAGAAGGGAAAGAGGATTGTGAAAAAGGACTTAGATATTTCCCGGGCATTGTTTGTCCCAAGTGTCCACCTGCAGGGTTTCTGTTCTGAAATGTTCAAGAACAATTCATGCTGTTGGAAAGGACAGTTTTGCTGGAAGATCACAGCATTTTAATAACAGACATAGCCACAGAGATTTTCTCCTTCCATACCTTTGTGGTACAGGTAGGGAAACAATACACACCTGAACTATAAAATCTCACAGACTGTTCACTGCAGAACCACAATTAATAATACTGTCTTCCAGCATGCAGGCCCTTGAGGATCAGAATGCAAGAGGTCATTTTGGCCACCGAACAGCTGCCTAGAGTAACGTGTTGACAGGGGAGCTGGCTGCCTGAGCCCCAGCTCTGCGCCTGGCCTTTCTCAAGGAGCTTCTCCCTAAACTCGGGCAGAAACTGACCAAGCCACTTCTGCTTTTCTCCATGGAGGGCCCTTCTCACTGTTGTGTTTGAGAAGGTCACAAGCATAAACTAAAGAAAGTAAAAAGTTCTTAATGAGTAAGCAGAATCCGGGAAGCCTACAGGACTGGGAATAAAGAGCTTCTTCATTTAATGAGGGTAACTCCATGGTGATGAAGTGGCAGCTTCGTTAGCCTGGAAGACCAAGTTCTTTGCTTTATTTCCGCATCCTTTGTTGGGCGATGTCAGCCAAAGCAGGTTTCTCTGTGCTGATATATTACTCCCTCCGGCAGCACACAGTACTCTTTGGGCTTTCAGCACACGCCCAAGAAGTTCTTTCCAAGTTGGTGCCTGCCAGTATTTTTGAGTACAATAGAAAAGCCCTCGAGTCACCATGCTTTGATGTTTCCACACATCATATCCTTTATCCCACATCATAAATGCTCTAGTCTCATTTCACAGATGGAAGAATTAAAACAAGGTGGCCGTGGACCAGGAACACCAAAACCGTTCTGCAGAACTCTTGAGGATGCTTATAACAAAGAAGGGTTTAAAACCAGGCCGTACACTAGGTTTCATTATTCTGCATAATGACACGAGGCATTTGGAACAAAATAAAACTGTGTCCGTGAGATGTTCCGGATTTGTCATTTCTTCTTCATTTGCCATAACTGCAGCAACCGAGGGGCCCATCGATCACCACAGATAGCAGAGTTTCAATAGTCACAATGTCTGGTGGTGAGCACAGCCTGTCCAGGGATCAAGGTCTCACCGTTGTCTCCGAGCCAGGCCCGAGACTGGACTGCTGTTACCAGTGCCTAACGGAGACGCCATCTCTCCAGGGAGACAGAGACGCCATCTCTCCAGGGAGATGGAGAACACTGCTACCTTCTATGTCATGAAAATAACAGCCCTGATCGTTGTTCTTGGGACTGGAGGGCCCCGAATATGGGACAAAGACAAGGACAATGGAACATGACATCTCATTAACATGCCTTTAAGGAAGCTCCTGGGTAACTCCGAATGTATCATCCACTTTGAAGATAAGGGTCCGTTTAATTTATTTTACATGGCTTTGCACATTGGCAAAGCCGAACACTAGAGAAAGTGAGAACCTGGTTCAAATATTCGCTGTGGAAAGAACTTTAAGACTAGAAGGTGGAGCTCTGAGAATACTCAACACGATATCCCTGTCAGTGAGCTGAAGGATGGTTCTTAATTCCATAACGCTTTGACAATGAGGTATAATAAATATGAAAAACAAAGGCAGTTTCAGAAGACCTAGGTTTGAATCTTGACTCTGCAGTGCATTGGTAAAGTAACCTGAGCCTCTTACCTAATATTCTAAAGCCACAGTCTATAACTTATTGAGCATCTCCATACTCACCATTAAGATATGATATTAAGAGTCTCCAAGCTACTTTTCTGAAATTCTCTTCACTTATCCATACGTTTGTGGTGTGGCCTGACTTCTTCATTGTCTGTCCAACCGTCTGATCCCACAGCACCTACACTGCTGCTGTGGCATGTGGGGAATGATCGGAGGACCCATCGCAAGGTTTCTTGTTTGCTCAGGCTATACACCCAAACGTGGAACTTGAACGAAGGAGAAGGCACCCTCTCTGATATCCAGGGTGTTCTGCAGTATTTAAGAGATGAAATTTACAGACCCACAGAAAGTTAAATGACACACTGAGCTATCTGCACTTTGTGTCCTGCAAATAGCACACATATTGGCATTGGAAACATTCAGAGGAAGAGATGAATGGGGAAGAATCTTCCTACAGAGGAAAGGCAGGCCTTGAAAGGTGGGTAGACTCAGATTATCCCCTGCTTACTGAGACAGGGATCAGGATAAAATAATGGTGGTAGATATCTACACCTTCAACCAGAGCCCAGCAGATGGGAGAAGCCTTCCAAGTGCACTACATTCCTACAAACCATCCTAAGCCTCCCCTATCACCAAAGACAGATGATGATGCCGAGTTCACTCTTGAGATGGAGCCTGGACTGAGTCAGCCTCCCTGCCCTCCAAAATATCACCCTTACCCAGCCATCCAGGTCAGCAACTCAGCTGTGGACCACCGTCTGAGTACTGCGAGCATGCTCGCCACCAAACCAAGGACTTTGGGGACAAGAAGTCAGTTCAAGCCAATGCCACAGACAGTTCCTGGGCCTTTATGTTCCGCAAGAACTAGGTGCTGGATAAAAAATGTATTAAGACCTGGTCTTTGCTCTGAATGAACTCTTGAACCAACAGCATGGGCCAGGCAAGTACACGTGGAAGGATTTGGAAGCAATTGCACTGCAAAGGAGAGGGCTGGAGAGGTTTCTCATGGAAGTGGACGTGGTAGCTCTATTTTGGTTTCCTTATTTATAAAATGGAGAGAATAGTCACACCTAGCCCATTACATCATTACAAGCACCAAAAAGGTTATTCTGTGTTAAAAATGAAATATGGCTTCTGGCACCTAACACTCATTAGCTGCTAGATGATGTTTGCTACTGACCGGAAATGGCCTTGGAGAACAGGGAGCATCTTGTAGATGGAGATGGGAGATGGTGGAGGGCAAATGGGAATCAAAGTAAAGGTAATGCCTGACTTAGCTGTGTATGCCATGACCAAGGAGAAAGGGATCAGAGACTGAAAGGCAGGAGAGTCAAGAGTGTGCCCAGGAAGTAGGAAGCATTGTGCGGGGAGTGAAACAGAAACGTCACATGGCACAGTGGGAGATGAGGCTTGAAAGCAGTTTGGGCAACACCATGAATGTCAGTCTGGAAAGCTGGCACACATCCACAGCCCTGCCATGCCCACATCATCTCACTCTGGCAAGACCTGAAGCTGAACCAGGTCTAAGTGCAACATCGATGCTTGCTATTAGCCTAACACAGTCTGAGGGCATCGAACTCCAAGGTTCCCGTAGAGCCAGGCAAAGTTACGGACACGTGCTCTCTTTTGTGCTTTGTGTCCAGAGGGCTAGACAGATGTTTGCCTGACAGATCTTTGCCTCAGCTTCACTCTGCAGGATAAAGATTGGGCTAACCTGGCAGTCCAAGTGCCCAGGCAAGACTGGAAAGATAGACTTCAGCCGTAAGTGTAGATGCACGGTGCTTAGGACCAAGTGCAAAACTCCTTTTCGGGCCGACTTTCTTTTGCTGGAGACACAGTGATAAACAGGAGACTGAATAGCATCAGAGCAGTCAAGAGGCACCGAGTGATCAGGGTGAGAGCCGAGTGTACCCCTTGCTCTCAGGGAGATGTGGTGGGAGAGTGTTTTAAATCAGGAAGGTCTGTGGGGGGAGTCAAGGAAGGGCTCACAGAGCTGGGCTAGAGAGAGGGGCAGAAAGACCAGGGAAGTGAGAGATCTAACAACTTGGCCACCCAAGGCTTTATCAGTGAGTATTCGCTGGGCACCTGCTGTGTGCCAGGGACTGCACTGCGCGTCATAACTATGAGCGTGGCAAAGTCCCTGTCTTCCTGGGAGGCTTACATATACACAGAGGGAGGGCATAAAACAAATACAAAGAAAAATAGGAAATACACACAGCTACACCTTGATACTAGGCTACTTTGAAACTTGTCAAACTTGGTACTTGATGTGAAACTTTTGTCCCACTACTCATCTTTTGCTACTCAGTGCACAAGACCTGGTTCAGCTTTGGGTCTTGCCAGAGTGAGATGATGTGGGTGACTGAAGCCAGAGCTTTTCAGGTGTCAATTGCCTCATGAACAACACGCTGCCCTTTCCAGCCAACACAATGTGACATGATGAAGGGGCATCTGAACAGAGTCCTAGATGCTGTGACCCATTAAGCCATGAAACTCTGCAGGGCAAGAGGTGACAGCCACTATGAAGCGAGCTCATCATACTCTAAAACAGCAGATGGGGTGAGAGCGACTGGGACATGTAAGCAAAGACAACAACATGAGGTGACAGAACAGAGGCAGCCAGGAGCTAGGTCACACGGAGTGCAGTGGCCTTGCTACATCAGGTTTCAGATGTGGGCAAGAGAGATGTGGAGTGTTTTGTACACGAACGTAAATTTTCTGACTTGCATTACGACATAATGATTCTAGCCTCGGAGCGTGAACATGGAAGCGGGAGACTTAGGCTACTTTGATCCCTTCGGAAAAGGACGGTGGCTTGGACAAGGGAATCTCCCTACTAATCTCCCACACTCTCAGGCAGGGCCACGATCAGCCATGACCCAAGACAGAATTAGAAGTAAGTTCACCATCTTCTCCTTCAAGGAGAGGAGGCCAAACCAGGGGATGGCTACAGGCTTGTCACAGAGTTGAAGTGCAAAGCTCTAGACTCTTAAGGAAATTTCCTCACTTCATTCTCAAAGGGCCAATGCTGTGGACCGAACACAGGTGCCTTCTCCATATATTTATAAGCGAAAACTCGAATGCTCTGAGTGATGGACCTTTAAGATGAAGCTTTTTGAGAGTGGACACCTCATGAACGGGAGTGGGGCTTTGATAAGAAGAGACACGGGGGGGAGAGCAGCTGTGTCTCTCTCTACCTTGTGAGGGTACAGCAAACAGGTGGCCTCCTGAAAACCAGGAACAGGGCCCTCCACCAACACAGATCTGCCAGCACCTGGGTCTTATGCTCACTAGCCTTCGAAACAATGACAAATAAATGTTTATTATTCAAGTCACCTAAGCTTTGGCATTTTGTTAGAGCAGGCAGAACTAAAAAAACGCCCATCAACCTCCTACAGTTAACAATGAGGCAGACAGGGAGTGTGTCCCAGCCTTTCTCTTGATTTGTGGCTCTCTTTGGAAATAAAAACCATAGCTGAATAAATATTTCCATAGTCACCTCCTAATTAGCCACACTACTAGAGCAGAAAATTGGTGGATAATTCAAATATCTCATATTTGTTTCTATTGCATTAACCAGACCTCCACGTCCATTCAATGGCTTTTGTTTATGTCAGCATGTTAAAATTGTCACTCAAGCATAAGGAACAGTAAAACTTCTTGCCAATAAATAACTCAACCTGAATAATTCTCCTGACAAAATCCCAACATTCAGAGTCCTTTAAACACAATAGTCAACATAGCTTGCAACTCAGTGGGATTTTCTGATTTTCAAAGCAGTTTAACAACTCTTTTTCCTATTTTCTGCTCAGAACTTTTAGAGGGACACATAATGCACTACCTTTCACATATACTAATGGAATTCCTACATGGAATAAAATTTTTGGTCTTCCTGGAGAACTATGTATCTCTACGGTGAGGGCCATATTTCTTGCCTAGCTGGAGTTAGTACTTAACAACAAACAATACCTCTTTGTGGTCTTCACCTCCCTCCTCCTCTTCAGATCCTGAAACCCTCGTTTATCACGAGTTGGTTGAGCAACATCTACTTTTCAGCCCCTGATGGGCTGGCGATGGAGTGAAGAAGGCCAACTGGGGGAGCATGCTGCCAACCCCAGACGAGGTTCCCCAAGTCGCCTCCCCAGGGACAGCCGCTACTGACATCGCCACCTGCCTAGTTTCTGTCTCCTTCTGGATCGGCATCTGATACTAACGACAATGACCTTGAATGCTGGGGTTGCTAGTTAGACAATACAAAGAAAGATCATCAAAATCCAATGAAAAATAATCTTTACAGCCAGGAAGAAATCAGCCCTGACAAGTAAGAAGGAGAAAGATAAATAATTAGAATTGGGACATATTAGAAGAAGGACATTTAGAATTAGGCTAGACATTTAAATGTCTTGTTTGAAAAGTACAAAATTTACCTAAATGGCTATGAAGATTTTCTTCAATGTCCAGAATTAATTACTTTACACTTTATTCTAAAGAATAAGGACCTTGCAGGCAACCTCCCTTTCCTACAGACAGAACTAGGCCCCGGGACTGGATCTTGTTATTAACAAAAATCTAGTCCGTTTTGGGACCAAAATGATGTGTTGTGCAACTTCAAACACTCAGAAAAGATATCTCCCAAATTAGCTTATTGTGACATAAGTGCTTAATTAATGAATAAACATCTTTCAACCAACATGACTTAGAATTAAGTGTGTAAGTATACAAAGAAATGACATATTTTTAAAATTTTTAAGAATGAAGTTACCAGAGTGTCACCCGGGACCTACTGAAATCAGTATCTCACATGGTGGGCAACCTGGGAAGTTATTTCTACTAAGTTCTCGGGTGATTCTCAAGCATACTTTAGTTAGAGAAGTACTGTTTCATAGAACGAGGATAGATGGTTTAACAGTCACAGTAATGTGTGGTGCCAAAACTGCACAACTGCCCTGCGCCTGGGATTGAGCTGAGAATGTGGAATCCATAATGACTTCCTTTCCGTCCGGGGGAAGTTGCAGGCATTATATAAACAGCCCCAGAGGCTCACCCTCAACTTTCAGGTAATCTCTAGCTTCTACTGCTTATCTTTCTTTCCTGCTGCCTTGACATGTTTAGTTACATTCAGTTTCAATTGCCACCGTTTGTTGTTTTCTTTTCTTTGCTCCCTATATTTGTGATCACCGAATTGGCGCTGTTCTGAGTGTCTGCCTGTAGTGCCACCTACACAGCGACTCTGAGCCCTTCCTTGGCTCCGCTTTCTACAACCTGAGAGGGGCTACCCCACCACACCCCAGCCCCGCTTCCCACGGCACACTCGTCCCCAGGCCCAAAGGACCAGGGCATTTGCACAGGACCACCTTGATGGAATCACTCCACCGTACCTTCTGGAGCACCAGATCCCGTCGCTTGCCAGTGGATGTGCTTTAAAGCCTTGTTAGTCCATCAAAGCGTATTCTGTGGGCAGCAGCGCCCACATCGCTGGAGCTGGCGGGATGGAGCGCAGCCCAGGGCTGTGGAACCAGAATCTCTACCTCGACAAGATCTCCGGGTGCTTCAGACACATGTTAGAGCTGGAGAAACATGGCCATGAAACACTTTTTCTTGGAATATTAATGCATCTGAACAGTCTGTGCGAATCTTTGATTATTAACGAGAGTCTCAGGTCAGTGTGCATTATAATCACTGCAGGTCTTATAAAAATGCAAATTCCGAACTAGGTGTGGCGGCACACCTGGATGACACGCCAAGACCCATCTAAAAAGAAAAAAAGAATCAGATTCTCTGAACCCGACCTTGGATATTCTAATGCAGTAGGCTTGGAATCTGTACTTTTCAAACTTTCCAAGTAGACCACCGATCTTCAGGGGACGGAAACACTGCACCAGGGAACAAGGACCAAGATAGGAAGCCAAAGGTCACTGTCATCACTTGGCTCACATAAGAGTCAAGCTAACATTCTCGGACTGCATCCCGTCCCCATACACTGAGGATGAGACCGCCAGTCCAGGCCTCTGCCTGTGGAACACGGGACCCTCCTCAAGCAAGAAGACACGTTTATACAAGTCCAAAGTGAGGGTGCATTGCTTTAAATGCTATAACTCTTTTAAAGAGTCTTTACATTTGCAACAGTGTACATTATCTCTATTTGACATTGTGTATATTTGTCCAGAAATGCATTCATGGAATCGATGCTTTAGTCCCCAAATGCTAAAAAGTGATAATTATCTTGTTTGCTGACTGTGTTTTCCTAGCTATTATGTGTACACTAGCATATTAAGCTTCATTTGTCATGGAAAACTGGTTTGTTTCGTTAGCCACACACCAGTGGATTGAGGGTTTAATTTCTACTTCTAAACGAATTGTCAGATATAAAAAATGTACAGCTTGAATTATATCCAGATAATCACCCAGATAAATTTGAGGTAAATCAAACCAAATATCAGGATTTTGTGAAGATTAAGAATGAATATCTGTTTATTCTTGAATCACATGTGGAGAACAAGTCAAACAAGCATGTCATGCCTACTCCTGGAGCAACTTAGTCTGACCCCACTCAGGTCTGTGTACTCTCAGACCAGGACACAGTGGAAGACACTTAGAGCTCACGACTCTAAGGGACCAGTTAGAGAATACCGTTGCAGGAAATAATCATCATTAACACAAAATATGTGGGACATTAACACAAAATCTGAGTGGATGACAAGAAAATTATTTTTAATATCAGGATTGAGATATAATTTCAGTACCATTAAAATTCACCTTTTTACCAGCCGTGGTGGTACGTGCCTGTAATTCCAGCTACTTGGAAGTCCAAGTGGAGAGGTTCACAAGTTTGAGGCCGGCCCAGGACAACTCGTGAAGACCTTGTCTCTAGGTGAAAAATGACCGTGGTTGTAGCTCAGTAGTAAAGCACTCCTGGCTTTGATCCCCAATGCTACCAAAAAAAAAAAAAAATGACCCCCTCATCCCACCAATGTACACAGTCATGGTTCTTACCCTCATTCCTGGCTACTACTACTCTAAAGCAAACTATTTTCCAAACACCTCTTTCAGTAAAATGAGTGTTTTCTCTTCGGTTCTGTTGGCTCAGTCATCATGCAGAGGAATGATAGAAACAATGCAGGAGGGTGCTCTATCCATAAACAGAACCAAGATGCTTACACCCAGAATGTACCTGAATATACGGAGAATAACAAATATTTGACAATATGTACATTTCATGATTATAGTTAAACCTAAAATAGAATTCATGGGCTGGGTATCAATCTTGGCAAAAATCCCTCTGCCCCAAAAGACATTCACCAGTAATTTAAACTCCGACACAATGTGAGCAGTTTAATAAGTTTGCCTGGAAGTGCAACCTGGGCTCTGGTGACGTATGTAATCTACTTGAAGGGCTTCTGAGAAACCTGGACAAAAATATAAAGCTTTCTGAAACACAAAAAAAAATTTTATAATAACTTCATAAGCCTCCATTAGATATTTGCTCTCCTCAACACTGATTCATTTAAATATTTGAATGCTTACTGTGAGATAAGATGAGATCTGCCATGGGGAGGGCAGAATGGCCATTGACTTGAGCGATAAGCACTGAGCTTAAATGAACTACAAATCAGACACCTCTGCTGCCTTCACAGGGCTTAGACGTTAACCTTCTACAACTCGAAGCATGCAAGCAAATCAGAGAGCCACACGCTCCAAGTTAAAGCCACACAGCAGTGTGCACAATTAGCCAGCAGTTTACAGGTCTCTATTCTATTGCCCTGCTAGCTTTTGTCATGTGATGGGTTGAGACTCTCAGAGACTTCGGGATAGAAACAAGGGACTTTGCATGTGGGCAGATGTAGATCTTTGCGGACCAGAGGGTGAGATGTGATTGGCAGAATAGTGACACTCTCAAATATGTCCACACCTTAATCAGTGATGTTACCTTCTGTGGGAAAAGGAGATATACAAGTGTAGTGAAGATTACAAATATTGAGGATGGGGAGAGAATCCTAGATTCTCCATGAGTCCTTTAAAGCAGAGAACCTTTCCGGGCTGCAGTCAGAGAGTGAGAAGATGATGGAGGAAAGGCCAGAGACACCATGAAAGGGTTGCCCGGGTATTACTGCCTTTGAGGTCGGAGAAAGGAGTCACAAGCCAAGGAATCCAGCCACGCGTAGAAGCTAGAAAAGGTGGCAAAATGTATTATCCTATTACAGGTCTAATGGGGCAAACATCAAGGCATCACCAGTCACCTTGATTTTAGCTGGATCAGACATGTCTTGGACTTAACGAGCTACAGAACTGTTACTAAATTTGTTTATTGTTTGAGCCACTACATTTGTGGTAATTTGTTATGGCAGCTATAGAAAACTAATGTATCAGGCAACTAAAAACATCTCCAAAATCAATTTTCCTTCCCCATAAAATGAGGATAATGATACTGATAAAATTGCCGAGAGCACCGGCTGTGTCGGGATCACGGGATAATGACTCTGAAGTGTTCAGCACTGTGACTGCCCAAAAACTATTTAGGAACAGGCTCAAAAAAGGTAAAGAGCCTTTTAAAAGATGTAGAGGAAATACTGCTTTCCACACCACGGCTTTGGCCCAGGTCCTGGTACCAACAAGATATGTGTGAGCTTGGGCTGCTCATGTGCCTTCTCTCTGGGCTGAAATTTTCAGAATGAGCAATCTGAACTCAGAGATTTATTTCTAAGGGCACTTCATGCCCTGACATGAATAACATAAATGGAAAGCCATAAAAGCTTTGCATTCAGGGAAGAAGTACGATGACTGTAACAAGGATTCGATTCAATACTCAGAGTGTAAAGGCCCTCTGGAAAAGGAGAAGGCTTGAGCTGGCTGCTTCCCCAGCGGCTACCCCCGGCCTAGAAAGAAGGAAGTGGAAAAGCTCTTCAGGGTGCACTTCCTAATGCTCCAGACCCCACGCCCCAGGGCATTAAGAGCCTCTGTGCTGCAGTTTATATCTAAATGTCTCCCAAGAGCCTTATGTGCACACGGGCGGGGTTCTGGGCGGGTGACTGGGTTATCAGGACTTATAGCTGGCTTGCTGTTAGGAGGCAGGGCCTGGTAGAAGAGGTGGGTCCTTGGAGCCTGGCCTGGAAGGGTAGATCTCCCTCTCTACTTCTCCCTTCCACCTGTGCCTCCTGCCCACCATCCCCTGAGCAGCTTTCCCTTGCCTTAGAGTCAGCTGACTATGGACTGAAACCTCAAGCCAAAATAAACCTCTCTTCCTTTAAACTGTGGGTGCCGGGCCTGGAGCTGAGGTCCCAGGCAGAGTCTTATCGAGACCTGCACATGACTCAGGACACTTGTGGTATGCAGGGAGATAAAAGGCCCTAAGTGGAAGCAGCTGCCAAATGGCTAAATATCTTGAACTCTTTTCTATCGCAGAGCTGTAAGTGTCACTGGAGGAAAGCTGAGCAGCACAATGAAGAAAAGAGAGGAATATGCAATCATTACTTGAAGGAAAATTTGTGTCCATGATGGGGCCCTCAAATATTCCTGTCCCACTCATCAACGACCAGAGAGACTTCTCTGACTGGCTGTATCAATCCCAAAGTCTGCTGCGAAGTTGGGAAATGGGAGCGTCCCCGCTGCGGGCTGTAAAGGGGCACACTGGACTCACCAGAACATCTGCAGGGTAGGAGACAGCTTTGAGAAATACCCCGGTCTCAGCAGCCATCTCCCGTAGCAGGTGGGGGCTGGCAGCTGGCGCCGGTGGCCCGAACTGCCGGGACTGGGCTGCTGTGCCGGCCTTCCCACTCTGTCACTTGTCAATTTCACTCGCCTCAACTTCCTGGACTCGGACCTTCTCCTCAAGGGTTCCTTCAGGCAATTCGGTTGTTTAGAGGCTTGTTCCTTCCTTGGATTAGGAATATTTGTCTTTAACCTCTCTTTGCTTCTTGTCTTTTAAAAATACAACAAAACAAACCAACCAAAAATACTAAGTTTTTAAAGAAAATCAGTGAAAGCTAAGAGGAAAATGTTTTTCAAGTTCTTATAAGTAAAAATTTATTCCTGGGGATATAAATTCATAGTATTAATTCACGAACAACCTGATAAAATCAGTTTTATAGGTTGTGTATATCCTTTGGCCCAGCCATTCCTTTTCTGGGAATGTATCCTGCCCAAGTGATCATAATTGATATGTTAAGTTACATTTAAAAAGGTATTTATTGCAATATGGTTTGTTCTGATTTTTTTAAATGTCAACAACCTAGATGTCCATCATTAGGGGATTGGTTAAATACATGTACCACATAAATGAAGTATTCTACCTTTAAGATACAGAGTATTTGTTATATATATTATGTCTTAAATATGTTTATGTAGGGGGGTTTAGAAACATGTCTAGTTTTTTAATTTTAAAAGCATATTAGACAGCAGTAAATATTATAAAAAGCAGTTTGTACCAAGAATTCTTATCTTTCCCTATTGAATCTAGTGAAGCTAAAAAGTAGTCTACGACATTTTAATGGGTTCAACAAAAAATAATGAGTATATGTGTTGTCATTTGAAATGCCTAAATTACAGAGAAATCATCAGTCTGTCGATTCCAGTATGCTCTTCAGTCCTGGAAGCAGTTCTGGGTCCTCAGGCCGGAGGGTGCAGAGAAGCAATGGGCACCGGGCTGTAGAAGACAAACTATCTCCTGAAAGGGATCGGAGAATACAGAGGCTCCATAGCCAGCTTCCAAGAGAGAGGACATAAAATGTGCCTCAGGAACCTGCCAGGAGACAAAGGAAGGAGATAGACCAGGTCACCTGCCCAGGAGCCAGGAAATGGCCCTGGACCCCAGACAAACAAAGAGCAGGGCAAGGCCTGAAAGCTCCTGGGAACCAAGAAGACCAAAAAGCTGTATGTTGTAAGTTGGATTCTTCTACTCTTACACCTTCCAGATGGCTTTCCTTCATTTTCACATTTTGTGTGTGTAATTATGGTAGATTTTAAAAGGCCGCAGCGCAGTTCTTTGTCGTGCCACCCTTTGGGACATAGGGTCTGAGTCCCTTCTGGCACGAGCTGACTGTGTGGCTTGCTTTGGTCCATGCACTGGGACTATATGTGACTCAAGTGGAGGCTCGCTAGTTGCCTGTGCACAGGGCCTCATCCTGCTGGGGGCCTGCTTGGAGGTGGCCATTCTGTCAGGAAGCTGTGCAGCACTGGGGGACAAAAGGCTCTGCTGACGAGACCAGGGCAGAAAATCCAACAGCCAGCACCGTCTATGTACAGGCAAGCAAGTTCGTCTTCTGCTCCCTAACCATTCTGCCATCATCCGGACCACAAAACCAGAGCAATAACAAACCATGCTTTAAGCTCTAAACTTGGGGTATCTTGTTATGTAGCTATAAACAATTGAGATAGTGATTATTAATGTACCTTTTGTAAACTTTATACATACCTGCATGTGGTATGGAGGGACAACACAGATCATAAAAACAGAGATTAAAATGGTGAAACTCAACGCAAAGCCTTTACTCTCAGCCATTATTCAACACTTCCTCTCAAACTGTGCGCTACTTGCTTTTTATTTTCCTGAGCAGTGAGAAATAAGTCATGTAAATGCCTGAGTCTTAGTTTCCTCATGTATAAAATAGAGTAATGACAGTGTTATGTCTTGTATCTGAATGTCCCCCTAAAACCTCATGTGTTCATTGGTGGGGCTTTTCGGAGGTGGCTGGATTTAGGGTGTGTGAATGTGAATTAAGAGTGTGTGATAACTTACTCCATTGATTGGTTTAGCATAGTTCTCAGTGTGAATATGGGAGTGGATAAAGTGGGAAGAGAGTTTCGCTGCTTGCTGTCTCCTGCCTGCCCTGCCATGGACTCTCTCCTCTGCAATACCGCTCTGCTAGGCCACCCTGCCTTGAAGCCAGCCAACTATAGACTGAAATCTCTACAAACTGTAAGCTGAAATAAACCTTTCCTCCTTTAACTTGTGGGTCTTGAGTATTTTGTGCAGCACTGAAGAAGTAACTAAAATAGAATTCACCTCCCAGGGTAATGTTTTTTATGAAGTTTAAATGAGATAGTGTGGAAGCCATTTGACACAAGGTCTGGCCTGTCATAAGCAGTTAGTGACTTGTAGTGGTGACAGTAGAAACTGTGATGGTAGTATGGAACCAGCAGCATCATCGGTCTCTGAAGAAATGAGACCTCTCTGCTATGATTACAGCAACTGCCAACAGAAGACCACATCTTAGTCAAAATGTCCCTCAATAGGGCTGCTTTGCCATGTGAATTGCCAAGACCCACACTTTAGCTTCTGAGCATGAGGGAAGAGAGAGGTGCGTTCACTACAGGAACAGCTCTGTGGTTCTTCCTTCTTGTGCCCTTGTCAGCAGCTGCAGGATCTAAATTCAATGTTCCTGGCTGGCTGAGACAGAATTACTTGCAGAGTAATTTGGGCTCTGCTGGCTATCAAGACCCCGAAATTATGTTCTGGCTTTTATCTACTCACTCCCTGCCACCTTTCCATTTATGTTGTTTTAGATGATCAATCAAATCAGAAGATAACTGGGTTTTGTTCTGTACATGGCGATGTGTACGCCATGTAGCTTTTGGACCCAGAAACGCTGCTCAACAGGAGATGCGCCTGGTGTTGGCCAAGAGGCACGTACTGCTTCCACAGGCTGCTCTGGAGTCGCACTCCTTGCATGTAAATGTCATCGAGCTTGCTCTGCAGTCTGTGATCTGGCTAATTTCATTAGGAACCTTTCGGCCCTCTAACACTCTCCTTTCCCAATATTATACAAAGACTTTGGGAAACTGAAGGATTCTGTTAATTTCCTCAAATGCCAGATTCCCTTTATTACCACTGACTGCTCTTCACTCGGTGAAGTAGTCGGAGCTTAAATACCTCCAAAAGGCCAATGCAGTAAAGGCTTGTTTCCCAGAGCGGCTCTACTGGGGCAGATGGCAGGGGGAGACTTTTGGGACTGAGGCCTGCCTGGAGATCTTCAAGTCTTCAGGATGTACTCACAAGGACCACTGTGGGACCCTGGCCCCTTCCTCAGTCTTTTTTTGCTTCCTGGCCATAAATGAGCCTTTTTGCTTTGCCACACACTCTTGCCATAATGTGCTGTTTACCACAGGCCTCAAAGCAAAGGGACCAATCGATTGTGCACTGGAACTTCCAAAAATGTGAACCAAAAGAATTTTTTTCTTTTTATAAATTGATTATCTTGGGAACTGCTATCATAGTGGGATGCTAAAAATGGTGGCCGGGCAGGAGGTGAGGAGTGTAATATCAATATATTGTCACTTAAATATTCACTGGAGTCTTCCTGGCTTTGGAGGTCTAAACAAAACTGTCTTTAACTTCTAGAAGTTCACTGTCATCCCTGAAAGAAGTGTTAATCCCTAGAACAACATTCCCATGTAATCTCCGCTTCCCACTCTTGTCCAAGAAACTTCCCCTCACAGCCTCTGGAATATTTCCTGCTTCTTCTCACTCTGACTCTCTCTTCTCTTCTACCCACTGACCCAAAATGAAAGAGCAAAGCTTTTCCATGATTTCCCCAACACTGAACTCTTGAGACCATGTGTGTAGGGAAATTTCCCTAAACCATATGCTGGAAGTAGGAGGATATCATGCACAGATGATAAATTTAAGACAGAAAAACTAAGTTTCTTGTTCATCAAAAGTCCTTCTGCCAGAACTTCCATAGACACTTTCACTGGTCACATTTAGACCTAATGTCTCCCTACTTCTTGCAAAAGATAAGCAGTCTTTTTTGGGGAGTCTTACACAAAATGTCCACCAATATCTTGCACAAGAAACAAAGTTTTCTCTTGACCGTGCTTCCTACCACCTCTCTAACACATGGGGTCCAACACCAGACTTGTCCGTTGGGTGTGCCCCTAAACCAAGACCTTTCTCCTATGCGGGGAGCTCTAGTGTGGTGGATTTGGGGCAGCGCTCTGTAAGGGAAGCTGCACTGTGGACCAGAAGGAGTTGTGAGCTAGGAATCAGAAGATCTAAACTTGCTGTTTTTTTAGTATTTTTTTTTTTTACTTTGAGAAAAATAATTTAATATCTGTGAGTTTGTCTTTTCTTCAAAAAGCCGTATCTGACGAATCCATCACAGAACTCACACTGGGCAAGTAAAGGGAGGGAGCAGATACTGAAACTAAATCACAGTGCAAGTAAAAGTGTGATCCAGAAATGACTATTTCTTGCCTGGCGGTTTAGGTGACACACAGCAAATATTAAACAATATCACACTGCTCTCAGGGGCTGACATGGCAGTTGATGAAATTGGGAGATGTCTCCAGGGAGGCCAGGGGCCTGGAGAAGTGTAAGATGCCCTGCAGGCCGGGAAAGGCCAGGCCAACCTTCTGGGGACAAAGGCAACAGCTGGAGCTAGACTCTGAAGAGCATGGTGTGTGCAACAACAGCACCATTTCAAGACAAGGGGACGATGACAAGTCAAGGCCACACTTCCAGTTCTCAAGAGATAAATCCAAGAGCTTAACACTCAACAAAATTTTTGAGAAGCTGATGAAATCTCTGTATTTGCAGAATGGCTTCCATGCTCTTATGGCTTGTATCAAGATGTCCCTCAAAACTTCATGCACTCATAGACAGGGATTTTAGAAGGTGGATGGATCTAGGGTGTGTGAGTATGGATAAAGGATATGATAAATAATCATAGTTTGCCGATTGGATTAGCGTAGGTCTAGGTATGGCTGAAGGGATTTACTGAAAACAGAAGACCTATCCTGGGTGTGAGTGGCACCACCCAAAATGCCCGTAGTCTGCATGGGATGAAAAGAAGGAAGGCAGGCTCACTACTGCTGCCTCCTGCCTACCCTGCCATGGACTGTTTCTCCTCTGCCATGTCCTTCTGCCATGCTGAACTGCCTTGGAGCCAGCTGACTCTGGAATGAAACCTCTACGAACTGTGGTCTACAATAAACCTTTCCTCCTCTAACTTGTGGGTTAGGATATTTTGTCCTAGGAATGAGACTGTAACTAAGATACCTGCCATTTCAGTAAGCTCATGGCATCTCTGAGACCCTTGGGCCCCAGAACTTTGTTTTCCTGGTTCCAAATTTGACTGTCACATTTCCTCTTTAGTTCTGAAACTCTTCCACCTTGAGATATGTCTACCTGGACTTTTTACCCTGGGTTACTTCTATATATAGGACATGTTGGGATTTTTTGTAGCCTGAAAAATGAGGCCCCTGTTTCCTGAGCAAGGCCAAAAATAATTAAGAGAAGAAGGAATATGTCCACATAGATGGAAATCAAGATATCATCTTCATTAATGAGAAGAGCTGTTTTAAGCAATGTGCCTTACAAGTGTGGCCCAGTGAAGTTCATAATAAGTGCAAAGATGTGCCAGGGTCCTGTGTGGACCTGGGACCAGCACACTGAAGGGGAACTGTGATGGCCAAAGTGCCTCCATTTTATCTTAGGTCCCCCATGCCAGATGGCCTCCGTGAGAACCTGAACTTTTGCTGAACTGTTAGCTCTCTGCAAGCCTCACACAAAGCCACATTCTGTGGGATGGAACAACCTGCACTTAGTGTTGCCTATGACACATTGGTTTCCTTGAACAAATGTCTCAACAGACAGTTCTGTAACAATCTTATGACACTGATGTAATTGTGGTTTCCGCCTTTATATACCCTGGTCCACCTCACATGGTGGCTGATAGTTCTTTGGTGCATGAGCCCACTCTCAGCCACTGGCTAATAAAGGACGCAAACTGGCAACACTCTGTGTATGGGGCAATACTCCTTCTCGCACCTAGAGGGAGCGACTACCGAGAGGCCAGCAGGGTCAACTCAGGGTTGCCACTTCAGAATATTCTGCCTACCAAGCACACCTACTTAATTAGGCCTATGGCATGCACTGCCAGAGAGGAAGAGAGCAGATGGAAAGTGAATTTCACTCACTTGGTGCTTTTGATGAATTATCCCTACCTGTTCAAGGAACATGTGCAATCACTGTGTCTCCTTAAACCAAGAGCTCACAGGACCTCTCAAGTGAAGGACAGTGCCCAGAGCAAGACACAGGGATATTTGGAGGACGCCTGTGTTTCTGACAGAGGAGCTGGGAATAAATGCATGTGCTCCAAAGAAGAACCACTGTCTTCTTCCTCTTTCATTCATTTATTCACCCAGTCTGCAGTTACGCCCCAAACTCCTACCATTTTGCCAATCACTGAGCTGAGCCCTGGAGATAAAATGGTGGGGAAGAGACATTCCATGCTCCTAAAGGAGTGGGGTGAACCTATGGAACGCATGTATTTGTTTTGCTTTTAAGACAAAAGATGTTAAAGTACAAGTTGCTTCTTTTAAACTAAAACCTCAGAATTCCGGTTTAGTTGCAGTGTTTAGCAATTTCTGATGAATAAGTGGGTTTTGGGTTCGGGCACTTGGTCTCTAAAAGTCTCGCTGTCATTGTCCTAGAGCGTTCTTTCAGGGGGATGAGACAGATACTAAACAACTAGGCCTACTGAACAGTCCATCCTACACTCTGTCAGTGGCTGAAGGCTGTGAGGGTATGCAGCCTGGCAGGTAAGTCCAAGAAGACTCTCCCAGCAACATGGTATCAGACAGGAAGTTTCCAGAAGACTCTCCACAGCCACATGCTAGAAGACAGGGAAGTTCCAGAAGACTCTCCACAGCAACATGCTAGCAGATAGGGATGTTCCAGAAGACTCTCCAAACAACATGCTAGCAGACAGGGAGGTTCTAAGTCTCTGCACTGTTTTCTCTTCTCCTCACCCCATCAAGTAGATTTTCAGTCCCAGAATCTGCCATGGCACATCTCCAAAGCACAATCTCTGCTGTCTACTCTTGTTCCAAAGAGAGAACCTCTTCAGTGACAGAGCACACATCTGACAGGCCAAATTCTCCTGGGACAATGCTTGCCAGGCAGGATAGGTGACTTGTCCCAACCCGGTTCCTAGAGGTAGCCTGTCAGGGCTCATGCGATGTAGAGGGTTGGGACTCTTGATAGCAAGCACTGAGTTATTCTGCTTGATAAATCTTGGATCTTCAGAAGAAGACAGAAGGCAAGTGAACAGAAGTGTCAAATGGATTAACAGTATCCCAAAAAACATCTATTTTATAAATAAATAACAACAAATTATTAGAATAAACAGGTGGTGGCTAATGAACTATCCATGATTATAGAAGCCAATATGATATAATAACATAATATAAGGAATTAATTGAAAATTTCTATACTTTGAATCTTGACTGTCTCCTAAAATGCCAGGAGTTGGAGGCTTGGTCTTCAGCATGGCACCGCTGAGAGGTAGTAGAAGTTTTAGCAGGGGCCTATGGGAGGTTTCTGGGTCATTGCGGTTGTACCCCTGAAGAAGACTGTGGGACCTGGCCTCATCTCCTCCCTGCTTTTTGCTTCTAAGGCATAAGATAGGCAGCTGGCTCCACGCTCAGCCCCATACTATTGCTATCCAGCACCCTTCCCAGAGGGCTAAGGACAACAGGTCCACACAGTCTTGGGCCAGAACCTCCAACACCATGAAGTTGGTGGAGGACAAAAACCCTTTTCTCTTTATAAGTCATTTTCCTCGTGTATTTTGATATAGTGGCAAAAAGTTCACTAACACAGACAATATTTTATGCCAATAGATCAGTGAAATCTAGAATCATGCATCACCACATGATAGAAATAAGAAGCAGAGGTTGTGCATCTAAGTGTCCACCTGTTCATGAAATCTAACCAAAAAAAAAAAAAATGTGAAAAGAGAGGTATGCAAGGAGATATAAAAGAGGTCAGTACAAAGCTTTGCCCATGCCTCCTCTGAGTGGCAGAATCCAAAGTAAACATAAAACTGAGAACAAAGGAGAGTCACCGATCTGAGCTGGGCAGCGAGGCTTAGATGTCCTATATTTTGCAGTCTAGCCTCAATAAGACAAGGACAAAGCCACGAGGTGGGCTCAGTTGCTAGGACATAGGGAGCATCCTGTGCGATCCAGGGCAGGACACTGGAACATCGCAGTGGAAGTGACTTTGTTCCATGGGGAAAACTGAAGAAGAAAGAGGATCTGTGGGACAGACTGGAGTCCTAGATTGGGAGGGAGAGGAAACCAAAACACTTGGCTGTGGGAGGGAGTTAAGATTCAGATACAGATGGTGCTGTGTCTCCCATTTGACAGTGCTTGCTTTTGTCAACACTCTTTCAGAAACCCCTGGGCCTTTCTCTACACTCCTGCACATGCTTCTGCAATACTTTTAAAATAAAATCACAAGTTCTGGAGCCTAACAGATGCCATCTGATAAGAAGGCCCTCCTGCTTATCAAACGAAAGGGTCCAGATACACACAGAGCCAGGGCCACAAGATAAGAGAAAATACAGGGAAATGGCATTTCTTACACACATTTCAGTATTCAAAACTATAACCACAGCATAGGAACATCATTTTTCTTTTTATTCCTAAGTAGGGAATGGTGGAGGAAACAGTCATGGGAAAGGAGTAGACATAAAATTTACTGATCAAAACAAAAAATAGCCGAAAATGATGTTATGCCAGTAACATCAGGTAAGTGAAACGTACAGTTCCAAATTCCGTGCTTACTGCTGCCATTCTTCATCCAAATTTCACACTGCACCTCATTCTGACAGGTCCTTAGCTCAGGTGCAGATAAAGATAACGTAGTTCACAGCTCCTCAGTACCACCAACTCAGGCATTACTCAGAAGTAACAATTGGGATGTATTACACCGTGCCATATAATGAGTTCTGAAAACAGAGCAAAGTTCCACAATCACACCACTGGAATGTTTTATAACTGGGGAATAAAAGTATCCATTACTTCCCTCCAAGAAACACTAGTTCTATGTATTGCCATATATTCTTAGTGTCATAACTGGAAACTGTTTCACTGACTCAAAAGTCCAGAATTTCAGGATATTGGTTATAGAAATAAAAATTACTAAAGTTCTAGTTAGCAGAGACTTCCTCCATCACTTTCCTACAGTTTAGAAGAGAAAGTAATGAGTTATATGTGCAGACTTTGGTAAGCCCATAGAATTTAAGATCTCCCCCAATTTCTATAAAAATGTAATACATTTTAGTAACTGAAAATTGTACTTTCTTTGGGTGGGAAAAAAGAAGGGACATAGAATATAAGCTTTCCTCAGTTTGGGTAAAGACATCTAAAAAATTTGTCTTCCTTCGATTTATCCCATTTTCTTGACCAAAAATAACTTTCATTGAAATACCTTTGTTCAGATTAATTTCCAAACTGAAAGTTTCTTTTAAGCGCTGAGCAGGACTTGATAAATCTAGCACGCTGTGCACTGCTGGTAACAGTATGTTGGAATAACCTACTTTATGGTGATAAGACATTGACATTTGTCCTTTTGATCCTAGATCAAGGACTTCTCTGGATTTGGAGAGCCACCAGCCTGAGGACTGTAACAGCAAGGGGGTAAATGCTTGCTGTCGCCATGCACAGAGTTACTGTTTAAGGGCTTGATTGTGGGGAAGGAGACAAGATACCACTCACAAACATTAATTAAGTTTTTTTAATAACAATAAAGAAAGTAAGAGAAAAGGAAAAACTCTAGGAAATCATACCACCAATCCATCGTTTCTATCACTGGCGATCCGCAGCACAGGAGCAGTTCAAGCAGAGATCTTAACTTTTGCTAGAGAAGCAGCGCCACGTGGGACCCGAGAAGAAAACAGCAGTCGTGGAGGCACCGCCAGCAGCAGCCCCCATCACCGCACAGAGACATCCAAGGGTGCCAAAGTAGAAATCAGCAGCCATTGTGGGGGCGCAGCAAAAAAGGGGGACCAGCAGCCCCCACCGGTGCACACAGAAAAATATCAGCTACACAAGCGCAAAACATCACCTATTAGGAGGAGAGCGTGAGTGAAAAAACGTCAGCTACGCGAGTGAAAGAAATCGTCAGCAACCTTGGCAGG
>PVJO010019871.1:0-33296 GCA_004026905.1 Hystrix cristata
TATGTAGCACTGTGCCTGGCTAAAGGACCCTTTTTTAAGTATTCAGGAGCCTTACCAAATTCACACTGGGTGCTTTGCTGTAGACTCAGAGCACAGAAGAGCTGGAGAGACACACCCAGGAGAGCTCTCAGGCAGAGACTGTGGCATTACCACCCATGGAAGGGGAGGCATGGAGCCACGATCAGGTATGGGTGGGAGCTGAACTGAGAGGCCGTCACAGCAAAGGCCTGGGTCGCTAGGCAGGCTTTTCAGAGTTGACCAGGGATGGTGGGAGAGGAGAGGTGTTTACATTGCCGATATCAGCCAGTCACTGTGTAGACTGCCCTAGGTGATGTGGTGCTCTTCAGCCAAGGCTTTTTAAATTAAAATTTCCTTTTAAATTTAATTTTAAATTGCTTTTAAAATTAAAAGCAAATTTTAATTTTAAAAAATGATCTGCAATTACATCTACCTGTTGGCTATGTTTTGCCTTCAATGGTGGGACTATAGGTCATCTTTCTGGTAGTTCCAATCTATGTGTTTTTTTTCCAAATTTCTATATAAAGAACATATATTACTTTTATAAATGAAAAAAGTGACAGCTTATTAAGAAAGTCCCCAGTACATTCTGTGTGTGTCCCTGGCAGTGACGCTAAGAAAGCCCTACATGCTGCTGACCTCTCTGAAATGAGCACCCGTTAGAGCCCTGAGCAGGACCCGGGGCCTTGTGGTCAAGGCAGAAAGAACGATTAGAACACAGCATATTTCATGCCACAGCTCATAATTTCAGAACACTCACTATTTCCAGTGCAAATTATAGAAAAGAAGATGTGAACATCAGAAGCCAAGCCGGGCAATTTCATCTCCCTTTTTACAGATGTTCATTAACATAACAAAACATAAGTGAGTGTTTAGCCTGCACCCTTGTCTGTTCTAAGCAGAGGCTGAATAGAAATATGTCAGAAGTAAGCCAACTAGACCAGGAAAAGCATTTTCAGGGGAAAAAAAAGATATGAAATATGCGGTCACCAAAGAAGGGCCACCATGTTTTATTTTGTAATTATGAAAATTTGTCTCTTTTGACAAGTGAAATGAATTTAGGCACTCAGGCATGGGGAGAAAGTTGAATTGTCTGAAAATTAAATCAAAGTAAAAATGAAAAATATAAATGGGTATTTCATATTCACTAACATGGGAGCCATCTTTTAGATCTGACATTTTGAGGCAATCCCTGAGAAACCTGATAGCTCATACCTCTGAGTAAATTATGGTCCCGAGCAGTGTGGAAATAATTGAGAATGTTTGTTGTTTTTAAATAAATGCAATAAATCTGGAGTGGCGTCGGTGGTCTGGAGTGCAGAGAGCACCATTTTATATCCTGAGTCATACAATGTGCTGGGGTCTTACCCCAGGGAGACATGTGTGTCAGTGCCTTGTGTATGGCAGGACAGGAGTGCCCAGATGCTTCCCACTCAGAAGCATGGAGTTGGCCAAAGAGAGGAGCTACCCACCAGAAACTGCTCACATCTGACTCCCCTGTCCCGAGAGGTGTGGCCCAGGCAAGTCATTTCCCTTAAAAAAGGCGAATGTGGATGAGACTCTGCCTCCCAGGGTCCTAGGAAGTCTGATAAGCAATCATTACATTGTTGCTACTATGGCAGGTGTGAACAGTGTCCAGCATTGAGTACTGAATCAGAGTACTTTTCGGTAACCTATCTGCAGGTGTATGCTTGCTCCCGTGTGCTTCGTGTGTGTTTACATGCCTGTATGTAATCATTGTCTATATATGTGTATTTTTATGCATGTTTATGTGTATATGGGTATGTGTATACCTTGTATATGTAGGCACAGATATAAGTGGTGAGTCCGTGTGTACTTTTTATTTACGTACTTTGTATGTGTATCCTTTGAGCATCTTCTAAGAATAAGGCTCCTTTGAGGACTTGTAGTGGACCATTCTTTGTGGGAGGACAGCAGATGGACCTGGTGTTGTGGTTTTTAACTGAGCATTTAAACTGACTGCCTCCATTCCTGTGCATTCTTAAATACACTAAATGTTGTACATAGGGCTTTACTATACTTTAGAAAAATATACTATGTATGTATGTTATGCTGTATTTTTAAATACAGTACTATGTGATTTTAAAACAAATGTAGCTACTTTTAACTAGAACTCAGTAATGTTGTGGGAATTCCACATAATTTAAAAATAGTCCATCCCACAAAATGTTGTCTTGTGGGCAATTAATGAGGCTGGGAATCTTGAATTTTTTAATTAGTTCCATAGTCAAGGGTGGTTTAGTTAAGACAAAGAAGCCTTTGACCCAATTCGAGTCCAAGGAATTCATGATAATAAGCTGAGAGCATCATATGGGACTGAAAAGGAAGGACAAAGTGTAAACCTCCTACATCCCTGCCTGTCTTGTCCCCTCAACCCTTTCTCTCTGGGGAAATGAGGTCTCCACTCCATCTGATCTTTTACTTTGACCTGGTGCTTTCAGCTTCCTTACTGAATGTGGTTCCCTGCAAGTGACCTGCCCTATATAGTTGTTTGCCATACTCATGTCTGCTTCCTCCTTCCTAGCAGCCACCCCCTTCACACTTACCTCATTTCTCTGTTGGTGTGCTGGTTATTTATCCACTGTCCCCGCTGGACCAGGCTTCTTAAGACCAGGGGCTGTATCTGTGTGGCTTACTGAGCCTTAGAGCCTCTTGGGAACCCCAGCAGACAGGGGTTACTTAGTCGAGTGTCTGATTTGTGATCAAATGGATGAAAGGCACAGAGCCACACTCTGGGTAGCACTGTATGCTACTCACCAGCTGCTTGCCTGGGGGTCTTATGGTCTTTGATTGTTGGTCGTTTCATTTTCCTTTGATTCTATAACCACCAATACTCCATCCAGTAGCTACAATACACAGCCCAGGGTTGGGTTTGGGACCCAAGCAGATCCAGCTAGACTTCTAATTTTTCCTGGAACTAGCAGGAAAAATTTGGCTCTGGTGTGAGTTTGTGTTCACAGAGATTCCATCAAGAATTTTGCTGTCCAAGAATGAAGTTAACACATAGGAAAACAGAGGCAAAAGAGGAAACCAAGTCCTGATGAAATCGTTTCATCTTTTGGACCTAGTCTTACCTTCCTCCTCCTCTTCCTCCTTCTCCTCTGCTTCCTTCTTCTGCTCTTCTTCTTCCTCCCCCTTTTTTCTCTCTTTCTCCTTTTTAAGAAAGTAAGTCCTGTAGATGTAAGGCCATTGTTTTAAAATGCAACTTTTCATATCCTAAATTAAGTTCCTGAGTTAAGCAAGGACTCCACAGGGTAGGCAGCTAAGAAAAGTTTCCATTGGAATGAGGTGGGGGCCCAGTCCATCTGTGAGAACGTTAGGGGATTGTGCCCTCTCTGCCATGTGCTACTGGAGAGGACTAATGAGAGTGAGGTCTATTTTGTTCAATTAATATTACTAAGAACATTTTAAAAACCGAGTTTTAGTTGAGTTTCTTTTCATTTGAAGCTATGAACCTGAATGCAGATGTCTCCCAGGGTAGAATGAACTCAGGGCTCACTTAATCAGTCGACAGGTAGTGCTCACCCTGCATGAGGCCTCCACCCTGGTCCAGGTAGCTGTGGACGGGGAGTCAGCATCATGTGGTCTGCTGCATGATCAGCAGGAACATGGGTGTGTCCCCTTTCAGGAGCTGTGGGACCAAGGAGTGTGGCAGAAGACACAATGTGACTTTCTAGTACAGTTGGCAGAAGCAGTATACTACAAGCCAGTGCTGAGGCTGAGCTGGGAGTGCTGAAAGGGACAACAAAGCTTGCAAATACATAAAATAGCTTTGGGTGAATATCAAGGAGCACGTGGGAGTGCTGCAGAGCCTTCCTGTTTGGAGACGAAATGGGGAATGACAGCTGGCAGCCTCTGTGCCATCATGTTTCCTTCTCCACATCTCCACGTCTCTGACTGGTGAGGCCCTCCCTTGTATAAATGCTTGGTTACTCTCAGGACACCCTCAGCAACCAGAACTGAGCTCACCAAGATCCTGCTCCTTCCCTTTTCAGTTTCTCTTTCAGAGAGGGAATGTGTCCTGGGGACACAGAACTGAGAGCAGGGGCTCTCTTGGGGTGTGGCCCAGCCCAAGGGTTAGAGCCACAGGGTCTGCACCTTGTCTGCTGAGAGCCCCAGGGGAGCACTGGTTGGGTGGTGAGGAGGGGGGGAAAGGGCTCTGGCAGGTCCAGCTCCCAACTGATACAATCTGAACCTTTTGGTGATACAGTACAAGAAGGACTCCTGTGCCAGGCAGCCCTCAGTCTCTCTGGAGGAGTAAGGTACTGGGAGGCCGAGAGGCCTCCCCTTTTCTTTCAGAGGATAACATGGCTTTGATGGCTTGCAGCCTGGAGGCAACCTGACCTTGCTCTTCACTCACAGTGTAGCAGGGGTCATACTCCCATATGGCTTTACAACTTAGTTTCATTCTGTGAAACACTTGCCCTGCAGGACTGTTGTAATCAGCACACAAGGAGAAGCATGTAGAGCATTGCATAGTGCTCTTGGTAGATGGGGTGTCTTGATCAAGGCCACCACTCCTCAGGTTTCTTTCCCTGTTTGGTTTGAAGCAGGCATGTGTACCTGTGCCCATTAGCACCCAAGTTGATTCTTTCTCATTCCCAGTCCTACTGGGAGATGCTCAGTGCACATTTGAGTTCTTTCATTGGCTCAGCACCTTTTTATTGAACACATGCTCTGGGCTGTGATATGCCTTTGGCAGAGTTGATCCATCATGGTACAAGACAAGTGTCATGATCTGTGTATGCCCAATCCCAGGAGCTCCACCTTGATTCACACCTTGGTCCACACCTCTGGCTGTCCACTTGAAAGAGGTGTTGTATCCCTGCTTATAGGTAAGACAGCTGCAGCTTGGCATGATATGAGCTCTTGGATATATGAAGGAAGGGAAAGGAGTGGAGCCTGGGTAGGAAAGGGTTCTAAGACTCCTGTCTGCGAATGGATACTGGGCTGGGTCTCTCTTGTCGGACAGAGAGACCTGAGCTCCTGGCTTGGTGGGAAGGGAGCCACACAGGGTTCAGAGAGCTGACTGAGATCTCTCTTCTGATTCTGGCATGCACGGGGGAGGGGGTGCGGGGGGCACAGAGACAGAGAAATGGAGAGTGAGGAAGGGAAGGAGAGACACAGAGAGACATGCATTGCAGAGCTTACAGCGGAAAGGATGTGCCTCAAAGAGCAGCTTCCTGAGCTGTGCATGGTTGTTGAAGCTGAGGCCTTTGCTTGCTGGAAGGAGAGCTGTAAACAAGAGTCAGGTCAGGAAGGAGCACTGGGTGCTGAGCAAGGCCTGGATATCCTCAGCTGGGCCTGCTCTGCTTGACTGGGGAGGTTTGCTTGGCCCAGATGGCAGGCCCCTGCTGCTACTGTAGTCAGCCACACCAGCAGGGGCAGTGCACGTAGCTATGAGGAAGCAGGGCCTGAGTAATGCCCAGTGGACACTTTTATCCCAGCACCCTGAGAGTTAGTGGGGCATTGAAATGAATGGCATATGTGGAATAGCTACTCCTTAGAAAGGCGTTAGGTGGATAAGCTCGTTCTGTCTCACTTAATTTAGAAGCAAAATCTGAAGCCGTCATGAGCTCAAGCAGACAGACCTGGGGTTGTACCCTGACTGCTACTTAATAACCATCTAGCCTTGGATCTTGATTTATGGCTCCCTAAGCCTCAGTTTTACCATCTGAAAGCTGCTGAGAGAAACAAAGGTAGCTGGACCTGTGACCTGTGATATGGGTCACACAGAGCTGGGCCCTGGGTATGTACTGTATAAATGCTAGCTTTCCAAAGCACACCGTGATGGGACAGTGTGATCCCTACTCTGAGTAGTGAGTTAGCAAGGACCAGAGGCATCTGTACTGCTCTTTTGGAGGTCACACAGCCATGGGGACATCATAGAATCCCCGCCTCCTAGGCTGACTTCAAAGCTCTCACAGTGATGGATTATTGATTTTTCTTTTCTTTAATAACTCTGGCTTTTGGTACACAATGGCTGACAGTTTGTGAGTTAGGGAGACGGCTGCAGAAACAAAGGCTGCTGCTGGCCACAGTCACTGCTTTTGGAGGGTTTAGGGAGGTGATTCAGAATGACACTGCACCCACCCCCATATACACACATACAAGGGATCCTGGTCTTTGGGAGCACCACTGTGAGACTTAGAGTCACTTAAACCAAAAACACATTCTCAATTAAACTTAACCCTAAAAAATTTAAACCCTAACCCTAACAAAGTCTGCACGTGGTAAGAAATAATAATAAAGAACAAAAGTATAAAGTCAAAAGGGTGTGTCTTGCCTGGTGCAGACCCTTAGAAGCCTCTTCCATGGGTGACCAGGTTATGACAGTTTCTTATCTGTATAATGACCAGTTTGCAAGTATACATATGTTTGTATGTGTGTATATTGTATGTGTATGTCTACACATCCTTCATTTGTACCAATGGGCTTTTATTACATACACAGACACACACAGACACTCTCCCACCCCTGCCCCCTGTGTCCTTTAGGTTCCCCTTAGCAACCTATTTTAGAGAACATTCTCTATCACTTCTATCAGATCTAGTGCATTCTTTATTCACCTCATTAGAAGAAATGAGTCTATTTAGTCTTTTTATAGTTCCATAGTATCCTTCTATTGTATAGATGTACCAGAAAGTATTTGTCTACTCCATTATTGGATAACTTCCCCCCACTCAAGTTTTTCTGTTATAAACCATAGTACAGTGAAAATAGACAAATAGGGTCAAACACATTTGAGAAGACATCTATAGAATAAACTCCTAGAAATGGAATTCCCAAGTTATCTCTGATGGATATTAGCAAAGGATTGTGGCTCTAGTCACACCCCTGACAGGGCCAGTTCTTCATCTCCTGTATTTACATCCTGGATGGTAGTAAAGCCATTAGATACCACCAACCAAGCAGGTGAAAAATGGAATCTCATTTGTGTTTTGATTTGCATTTCTTTATGTTGAGTGAGGTTGTGTTGAGATTTAGTTAAGTAGTTTACATATTAAGTAATTATCAAACTGTTACATTACTTGGTTACAATTATGTCTACCCAATTAGGTTGAAAAACTTGTGCTGAGTCTCAGCCAAGACAGCCCAAAGGGGGAGGGGACAGGAAATGATCAGTTGCCGTATGTTTGTTCTATAATTTAACTAACTGACCATTGTAATGGAAAAGCCTTCACTGGACTTCTTCAGGCAGCTTGCATCAGCCTTCTGTGCCACTTAGACCAGGGGTTGGCAAGTAGGTTTCTTAAAAGGCCAGATAGTAGGCCAGATGTTGTCTCAAAACAACTCAGCTCTACACTGCGGTTGAAATTAGCTTGAGGTAATAAGTAACTCGGCCTGTTGAGTGAGCTAGTCATCTTCCAATAAAATTTGCTGTGAGCTCTGTTTGGCCTTTAGGCCTTAGTTTTCAAACCTCTGTTCTGTACTCTGTACTCACAATTGGGTATCCGGAGACCAGACTAATAGTTTTGCACAGCTATGATCCTCAGGTTACAGAAAGGAAGATATGCATACCAGCAGAGATGATGGTTAAGAATTTGTGTTGGTGTTTGGACATTCAAGATATTACGCCTTAGGATCATGTCATCTTTGAGAGTGAAAGAGAGGCCAGAAGTTCTAAAATGTCCTCACTTGCATGCAGAGCTCGCTCTGAGTTGTTGGTATAATCTCTTTGCCCTGACTCCATACTCAATATATTAAATCTGCTCTGCTCTGGACACGTCAGTGGTGTGACCCTAAAACTAGTGTTTGGGACATAAAAAGAGCTGCCTTCCACCCTCCCAGGTCAGGCCCCGTTGAGGAGGGAACCCAGGACTGAGGGAGCACTCCATAGCAGCACAAGTGAGGGGAGCCTCACCCCACATTCCTATGAGGGTGAGGACTGCAGAGGGCCTGAGGGGGCACGGAGGATTCAGAAGAGGCAGGAGGCTATGCAGGCTCCAGGCAGAGAGTGACCACCTGTGCAGGAGCCAAGCCAAAGTCCTGGAGAAACCAGGCCTGATGAGACCTGGGAGGGGGCTCTGGGTTATATGTGTCACAGGGAGCAACTGTGGAGTCAGTGAACTTGCGTCTGATTGCATTCCCTGATTCCAGCACCTGCTCTGCTCCCTGCTGTATCAGTGTGCCTACGACATAATGGGACTCAATATTTTTTGGAGGAATGGATGGATAAATGAATGAGTGAAGGTAATGAATGCTTTACAATGACTTTTGGCAATTACTCATTACTTTCTGGAGCAAAGCCTTTTCTCTCTGGGAATTATCAAAGCACTGAGTTCAAGGCACAGGCTCCATTTCAGCAATAATGCCCCAACTTTTACTGTGGGCACTGGAGTGTGCTCTGGCCCTGCCTGAAATGCAAGCTGGACTCTTCCCCCATTTCAGTGTCTTGCCCTCGCAAGTGCTAAATTGCCCCATAAACAAAATACATCTGGTGTTTGACTCGTGGAAAATATTTCTCTACGGTTGAAAAGAAGTGTGTGGATAGTCTGACTCCATTAATTTCCACTGGAGTGACTCCGGACCATCTGCTCCAGGCTCTGTTGCAGGGGAACAGGGAACAGCCTGGATGCTGGGCAGAAGGCCTGGGAAGTAAGTGCATGGGCACCTGCCCGTGTCACCTGTGCACCTGACCTACTAGGAGATGCTTTCCCACCTGCTCTGTGGCCTCTGGAGGTTACCAAGGTTCCTAGTGGAGCCCACCCGGCACCCCAGTTGCTGTGTTCTCCATGATCTGGTGAATTGGCTGCTGAAGCTGTGATGCCGTGGTCAGGTCCCCTGTGACATCTGCATGGCCCAAAAGGACAGTCACCCCTTTGTCTTTTCAAGCAGTTCTTTTGGGGCCATTGCTTCAAAACTTGCTGGAAGTGAGGCGCTACCTCCAGGGCCTCTGGGACCAGCCATTTGGAGAGAGCAAGACCTTGGGTCAGGTCCATATTTAATAAGTTGAACCAAGTGCAGGCTGGGCTTTGAAGTGACGTAGACTTAGGTTCAAATTGACTTTTCCTTGTCATGCTGTGTCCTTTGCCAAGTTATTAACTTCCCTGACCTTTGTGTCATCATCTTAAAAATGGGGACTTTTTATAGTCAATGTGAAAATGTGCAAATCAAGTTGCTTGAACAATGCCTAGGACACGGAGATGCCCAAAGGATAGTGACTGTTGATTTTGTCTCTGGTATGCATGATTTATATTATTTTCTGTCCTTGGGTAAGGGCAGAACCTGTGAATGTGTTGAGATAGGAATTTGTGTTAACCAGGAAGAAGACTATCTTGGAGGTCCTGATGTAACTGAATGAATCCTTAAATGAGTCAGAACCCTTCCTGAAACCAAGACCCTTCCTGGAAATGTAAGTGTGTCAGTGGAGGAGTGTTGTACAAGATTGAGTGGAAAGTGCTGGACACAGTGACACATGCCTGCAATCTCAGTTACTCAGGAGGCTGAAGCAGGAGGATTACAAGTTCTGAGGACATCCTGGGTAACTTAGCAAGACTCTTTCTCAAAAAAAAAAAAAAAGCATAAAAAAAGGCTGAAGGTGTAGTTCAGTATGAAGGTCCTAGGGTTTAATTCCAGTATCACCAAAAAAAAAAAAAAAGGCCTGGGATATAGCTCAGTGATAGAATACCCTTGAGATCAATCTTCAGGACCACCACCACCACCAAAAAAGGAAAAAGAGATGTAACAAAAGCACAGCAGTAGGAGGCAGCCCAGGCTGTGGAGGTGGCCCAGGCAGCGGCCTATGTTCAAGTTGCACATGGGGAGCAGTGGACTTCAGGATCCAGCTGTGGCCACACATGAGCCAACCCACAACAACAGAATGAGCAAGATGAGAGGCAGGTAACACAGGCTAGGGTTATGAGGCAAGAATATGTTCCTGATGGAGAGGGGAGACCTGGGCTTCTAAACAGGAGACACGATCTTAAATCAAGAGAGAGCCACTACCATCAGGTCTTAAAATACACCTGTTTCCCGTGCTCTTCACAGACTTGCATTTATTTCCAGTGAGGATATCTGCTTCTAGTATAAAAAGGACTGGGGGATGAGCTCCAGCAAACCCAGCCATGCTGCCTCTGTGTTACCCACCTCCTGAAGGGTGTCACTTCAACCTGCCTGGTGTCTCCAGGGCGATAAGGGAAAGGGGAAGAGACAGGGTGGGGAGGTAGACCTTCGACCCTCCTTTCACTGCCTGAAGCCCCTGTCGTCAGCACTGTGGGCATGCCAGCAGACTCCAAGGAGCCTTCTCATGGGATGGCCCTATGCCCAAGGAATTGGGTATTCCTCATTCCCATGGAAGTATGGATTCTTCTCCAAGTCCTCCCTGTGTCATGCCCCTCTTTCCAGAGCTGTTCACATTGCACTAAGCCTTCTGCCATCCTCTCTTAAATACCACATTGTAGCCTAAACTGAGTCAAGTGCTTATGAGCATTTCATAAGGACATTGGTCTAGGGAGAACTGGAGCGACCCCATGTAATGAAGAAGAAAGAATATTGCCTGTGATGTTACATGGAAAAACTGTTCGTATCTAAGCTCCATCGTTTACTGGGCTTTCTGACATAGACAGTAAGTAGTTTTCCTGAACCTCATTTTCCTCACCTGGAAAATGGAATAATTTCATCTCCATGAAAGGATGGTTGTGAGACAGAGGTATGTACAGAGCAAGCAGCCCAGGCCTGATCCATGGAAGACACTCCCAGCATATTAGTATTCTGTCCTTCACCTCCTTTCTAGCTCTGAAAGGATAAACTTCCTGTGGTAAGAAAAGACCAAATGCACTGTTGTGAGTGACAGATGAAGAAAGAAACCAGATTGTGGGACCAGTGTATGAAGACCCAGGCTGATGTCCCAGGAGGCCCAGAGTGGAACAGGTCTGGTCCACACTCTTTATACTTTTTCTGACAGGATTTTCCTTCCCATGGAGCACGTTATCACCAACGGGACCATTTCTGCATTCATCTACAGCTCCTGATTAGAGGCTCATGAATATTCAAATACTCATCTCGCCTTATTTGCCTGACTATTACCATTCTGTCTCTAGGCTTATTTTGTGGTTTTTCTGTGTTGCACATTTGTTCAGTGATTCACGCTTCATCGTCCGATGTGACCGGCTTCGAGACAATCCCGGCTATTCCCAGTTCTCAGAGAGGCTGGGTCTCCTCTCTGCTTCAGCTGCCAGCTTCCCCTTGCTCTTTCTGCTCCCAAAGACGAGAGGATGGTGGAACAGCCTGCAGAGTGCCACTTTGAGAACACGCTTCTGGGTTTTTAAAATTCACACTGATAATAATAATCTGGGACATATGTCTATCACTTCAAATTTTACAAAGAGATTTCATATCATCCTGTTTTACAGTCTGGCTTTCTACGAATGCAAAATGCTGACATTCTTTTCTGAATGGGGCCATGTCTCTTTTCCTTCTGAATATTTAACAACGAGATTTGAACAAAACAGAATCCGTGTTAAAGCCCAGCTGTACAATAATTTCTCACAATGGTACAGCATCAAAGGACATTCGTCTGTCTTTCTCCCTGTGCTGGTTGGATCTCGGTTTGAAGTATGTTTGGCTTTATAGGGAATGCAATCTGTGTTAGTTTCCTATTGCTGCTATAACAAAGTACCACAAACTCTGGCATAGAATAATGCACTGTTATTCTCTAATACTTCTGGAGGCCAGGAATATGTCCCTTCTGAAGACTCTAGAGGGACATCTATTTCTTTGTCTTTGCCACCTTCTTAGGGCTACTTGTACTCATTGATTCCTGGCCCCTCCATCTCCATAGCAGGCACTGTAGTGTCCTCATCTCTCTCTCTCTCTCTGTCTCTCCCATCCTCACATGTTCTTTTTCTAATTCTCCTACTTGATGCTTACTGGGACCCTTGTGATTACATTTGGCCCATCCAGAAGATCCAGGATAGTTTTCACATCTCAAGATACTTTAATCACTTGATTTAATCACATCTGCAAAGTTCCCATTTCCATGTAAGGTACCATAATCACAGGCATATCCCTGATCCTCTGTGGGTGCACCTTCTACCTACAATTCCAGTTTTCTGGGTTAGTAAGAGAACTGACTGCTGGGGCCTAACGCCTCCTTGTTCATCTAGGATGTGGCTCTTCTAGCTCCTTTTCTTCCTCCCAACACCTACTGCAAGTATCTTCCCTTGAGTGCATGGAGGGATTTTGATGGTGGGTTTGGAAAAAAGTATTCAACTTCTTAGCCAGGTCTCTGTGTGCCTGAAGCATCTTTCATAGAAGAGATTCACAATTTAATTCTTACAGTCACCTCTGAATCAGTTAAAGCTGGGACACAGTGATTTTACTTTTGAGTACTGAGGATTGAACCTAGGGCCTTCGCATTGAACTGTATCCCCAGGTGCCCCACCCTTCCTTTTAATTATTTTTTATTTTGAGACAGATTCTCATGAAGTCACTATTTTGCTGACTGTGTTTGAACTTGCAGCCATCTAGCCTCAGCCTCCCAGAGTGAGGGAATTACAACACAGAGAATTTAAATAAATGCTGTGTATCTCTTATGTGGTATGGTTCATGGATTCTGGTGCCACATAGGCCTGGATTCAAATTCAGGCCTGATATTTTGTGATTTTGTGCATAATGTGTCACCTATCTGAGCCTCCATTTCTCCATCTATGAGATAGAGGCTTCACAGTTTTTGGGAACATTAGATGAAGTGAGGCTTGTAAAGTGCTTACCATAAGGATTAGATCAATACATATTAGCTGTCTCATGGCCATTGCTATTGCTATTTGGACGATCATTATTTCTGAGACATATGTTTTCTGTGCTGCTAGAACTTGTTGTAAGTATTGAAATTGCTGCTATTATCACCCCCAGCTGAGGACACGAACAGAAGCAGTGCCATAAGACTTCTTGGGCCCTGGCATATCTGTATCCACTGAGCATGTCTTATATAACATCTACAGAGCAAAGTAGCACTATGTAGTTCTGGCTAGCCTTGAACTCAGTATGTAGCTGAGGGCTTGTACTCATGGCAGTCCTCATGCCTCAGCCTCCCCAGTGCTGGGATGATAGGCATATGTCATCACACTTGGCTTGAGTATTACATACTTATTTTGGAGGTCAAACAAGGGCAAACAAGATCTACTTTGTACTCCATGAGAGTAACACTTACATTTGATCCCCAACCCAAAGTTGGAGGCAGGTGCAGCTACTCTCTGCATTTTACATATGAAGAAACAGGCTGGGGAAGTGAAGTGGTTTTCCCATGCTAGTACTGATAATGGTGGGTAGAAATTTGACTCCTCTGGGCTGTGCTGGAGCCCAGACTCCTAATCCTGTACCTTTGTGCTTTGCTGAGTCTATCCCTAGTAGATACACATGACAACCTGTGCACTCCTCTCCCGTTTCTGATGGCAAACTCACCCTGGAGCCCAGGGACCTGAAAAAGCCTGAGAGGTGGGTGCCAATTAAAGCTCATTAGGATGCCGCTGTCTCTGGCAGAAATCAGTACTGTGACTCAGTCTGCATTGCATTAGGCTGCCCTCTCACAGAGCAGTGGGAGTGCCGACCCCTTGGGGCATTTTCTCACAACTGCCCAGACCTCTTTCCTCATATATCTCCTTCTCGATCACCATAAAAGTCAACATTTGCACTGAAGCTGATATTAATGCCCAAGCACAAGGAGCATCTTGGGGAATTTTCTTTAGAACAGAAAATGTCCAATTTCCAAAGATCTGGCTTGAGCACAAATAGGTGTTGACTTCAGCTGTTCTGGGAGCTGCTGCCATGCATACTAACAGGATCTCAAAGCTGCCCTGAGACAACCCACACACCTAACTGGGGTGTTTGTCAACAAAAGGATCTGTGTGGGGCTTGAGGATGTCTTGAATAATGTATAAAATCCACACACTAAGGTTGATTAAAATCCGAAGTGCATTATCCAACGAGAGGAAAAGACTCTTGAGTTTTCTGATCACTGAAAGTCATTGATCTTCAAGGTCTTTTGTCCTCACAGTGCTCCAAGACAATTAATACCAGGACCATCAGATCCAGAGGGGAGGCCAGCAAGAACGTAACAACTCACAGGGACATCACCAAGAAATTCTTATATAATGAGCAGCAGATAAGATTTGAGTTCTGATCTGGCACTAAAATTCAAGCTTATATGTATTACATATTGTTTTCTTTTTGGTTTTTTGAGACAGGGTCTCCCTATGTAGTTCTGGCTAGCCTTGAACTCAGTATGTAGCTGAGGGCTTGTACTCATGGCAGTCCTCATGCCTCAGCCTCCCCAGTGCTGGGATGATAGGCATATGTCATCACACTTGGCTTGAGTATTACATACTTATTTTGGAGGTCAAACAAGGGCAAACAAGATCTACTTTGTACTCCATGGGACTACCGAGATCTGTTGCATGGGGCTCAGCCTTGTTTGGGAAAGGGGATGAGGAAATGAGGTGGGAAGGTAGGTGCAGGAAACTACTGCCTTACCAGGAGGAGAGCCACCCATACCAGAGCAAAGGGATGGCAATGAGAGCAGGTGAGTGGCTTGAAGGAAAGAGGCCTGAGAGCAAGGAATGTGGAAAATGGTATTCTGGGAAAAGACAGCAAAGTTAGGATACGTAGGCACAGGGACAGCAAGATTCTTGATTTATTTTGGAGCATGTTGAGTGTGAGGCTGCTGAGAAGAACCGAGAGGGAGATGTAGAAAAAGTAATAAGATGCTTTCAATACCACATGGTGGAACCTGTTAAAAATAACTTATCTTTAAAGGAGCCTGTTTTGGCTCGTATAACTGAGAAAGATACAGTTCTGCCTTCAGGCATGATTGGATCTGGTTCTTTGGCAGAGATATCAGGGTTCCCAGCTCTCTCTGTCTCCTGAGAAGACAGACATGATGATCATCAGCAGCCCAAATTTGCACCCTGGCACCCTGGCAGCTTAGAAACTTTTGGGGGAGGAGTTAAGGAAGAAAGAGGGAGGGAGGGGCGAGAGAGAGAGACAGAGAGACAGAGAGACAGAGACAGAGAGACAGAGATGGTTCACTTCTGCAGCACAGGGATGAGGAGATGAGGTGTCTCCTGACAGGTTCTCCAGAATCACAAGGAAATGCAGGAAGGGCAGCCAAAATTCTAACAAGTGTCCACTCTAATAGAGTGGTGTTTATCATTCATTCTGCAAGAGGCACACCTTTGACAAGGGGATCATTCAGAGGCAGTGTCCGAGGAGAAGGGCTGTATTATGACTCTGCTCCTCGGCCTTGACACGTCTTGCAAAGTAGCTCTCAGTCTTTTCTTACTGTCTCTTGACTTTCCTGTGTGTTTCCAGGTCACAGGTGGTGCCTGATGAGTCATGAAAAACCCCAGAGGAGAAGCCCACACCATTAGCACAGGTAACGGAATGGACGTCTACAAAAAAGCAGCAGCCCCTTTGCAGTTTTATTGCTTGTTTTGTTCACAGTTACCTGCAATATGGCATGACTGCAGATGGATAGAAATATGTTTCAGTATAACACATTTACAGCAGGGGAGGAACACCCCCAAAACACAACTGCTCAACCCAGAAGCCAGCTTGCATTTCCTAGTCTGTGCTGCTTTCTGAATACAAAGTCATGATTATTGCAATAATGGAGAATTGAGCTGCGGTCAGACACTCAAGAGGCACTTTAAACAGTTGGTCATAAATATAAAATCAGAGCATTATGATTCACAGGAGAGGAAGAATAGAACAGATCCTAGTAACCAGTTCTGTGATGGAGCCAGGAGCTGGGATCCAAAGCTGGACAAGTACACATCTTTAGTGCAGAGAGAGGGAGCAAGCACAACTCTGAATGTACAGGTGCACTTCTGACTTGGAAACCCTGGTTGTGACTGGGTCGTCAGTGGGGAGTGTCCTGTGGTGGGCCAGGTGGCCTTCCAACTTGGTAGCCTTGGCCATGTTGCTGTTCCTTTTCATTCTTCCGTCTTCTCATTGGTCACCGGGGATAACCGCAGCACCTGTGCAGAAGCTTGTCATGCGGATGGGTCTGCTTTGGGGCAAGCTCTCACAAATGCTTGATGAGACTGATGATGGCAAGATCAGTGGGGATGGGAGTTGATGAATGGTGAGGGTGAGACAGTGATGTGGGAGCTCTTGGACTTGTTAACAGGCCTTTGAATTAAAGAAGATAGTCTATGAATTAGGCTTGTAGGTCCTCTGTTCTTAGTGCTCAGGAGGACCATAAAGAGAAATACTGAGAAAAGAACTTTTTCAGGCTTATTTTCTGCCTTCCTCCCCACCTCATCTATGTGTAGAGACAGATGCTAGGTTCTGGGTTGGATCCTAGTGTCTGAGCTGGAATCTAGGTGTGCACTGACTATTAGCCTCCAGATTGGTCATTGGCCAATATGGTAGCTGTTCTTTCAATTTCTTCTGGACTTAGCTTTCCTGTGCCAAGATGTGGGCTCTAGGACTCTCTTTCTACTTCCCAGGGAGACAGATGACCTGTGTTGGGCATGTGAGGTGTTGCAGACCCCAACCCACTTTCCCCAGGAGGACACAGAGTCTGCCTGCACCTGAGGCTAAGAACTGGGGTCATGTGAGCACCATGAAGGAAGAGAAGCTAGTAGAGAGCTTTTCAGTGATTATCTGACTTTATTCATAAATCTAAACTTATTCATATATCTAAACTACAAATCATCTCTTTGCCCCCAAAAATGGCCTTTTGAAGGATATGAAGAATGATGGTCCTCCTTTTTTGTTCCTGGTCTCAGATAGTTTAGCGTATCAAAGAATCACGATTTTCAGGTATGCTACTGAGGGTGCTCAGAATAATAACTGCCACAAAACACCATAAAACCCAAGTTTGGATCTAATTCACAATTTAGAAATCTTCAACATGGAGGTAGCCAAACAATCTCAACTACTTACACTCTACACAGTTTTCCTGGGCTGGACTGGGGGTGCTGAGCCCAGCCGCCAGCCCAGCATCATGGGTGAAGACAACTAACTGCAGACAGTGTACTGTAATGAAAACCCTAGCAGACCCTTCAAAGTAATAGAGCTGGGGAGTCTCCTTTTTGTTACATTCATAAATTATGCAATTACTACCTTGGAAATGGCCTTTTCTTCATTCCTGATAGGTGCATCTTGGTTTAGAACAGCAGCCACCCTATTGCAAGGTGCCTTTTTGCTTGAGACTGTATGTAGGTTGAAGTCAGCCTGGGCTAGACCTATCCCTGACAGTTGGCAGCAGTTTTCCATTTCTCAGGGGCTGGAATCAGTCACGTGTGATCACTAGAATCAGCACTGGGGGCCGGCCAGTGCAGACAGTTCCCCTCCAATCTGCAGTTGAGCTGTTCCTGCCCCAAGAAATGGATTTTATGCTGCTTGGTGGTGTGGCTGAGCAAATAACAAGTTCCCAAGGATAGCTGTTGTGGATACTCAGGACTGTTAGGGAGGGGTCCAGATGCAGAAGATACTGCATTAAGGAACAGCCAGGAAACTCCAGTAGGACTTGTAAGTCTTTCAAGAACTCTGGATCACTGTCTCAGACTTGCCGCTGGCTGGCTTTCTTTTCTACTCCTGTCTCCGTAGCATCTAAATCCCTAGCAAAGGAGTTTCCTGTTGGCAACAAGTTAAGATGTGTCCCTGAGAAAGTGCTATATTGGGACTCTTTCAAAAGAGAAATACCCCTGAAGCTGATTTAAGTTATGAAAGGAAATGTATCATACCGTGTAAATATAAAGTTCATTCATATTCAAGTTTTGCTGGGTCTGGAAGGCTGATAGCCTGGGGTTTCTCCTTTTCTCCCCTGTATACTGGCTGCATGCTCAGGTAAGCCCTTTACACGTGGTGGCCCAGGAAATTCCAAGGTCACAGCCCTCAGTTTCAAGACAAGTAGGATAAAAAATATGATGCATTCCTAGTAGTTCTAATATGTTTCAGAACTGAGACCTACTGAGTTGACTGGGTCATGTGAGCTACCCTATGCCAATCCCAGTGGCCACAGAAATACAGTGTTCTGAGTGGCCAGGCTTGGGTCTGTGCCTATCCTTTGGCCATTGCGGTACGAAGAGATTCTATGCTCTAAATCTAGGCCATGATTTCTGAAATAAGTGCCCACTCCTGAATGCAACTCAGTCCGGGACATGGCTGGCGTTTAAAAACATAGTTTCCTAAGAAAATACCATGTATTTTCTCAAAGAACTAGAATTTGGGTGATAGGTGAAGACAAAACTTGTCCTCTGAAGATGACACCTGGTCTATAGAAAGAGCTAGATAAGTATTTGGATGATTTTCTCCCCAAGGAGAGTTAATCACTCTTGGAACTGGATGTAACCTTGGCACTTTCCAGATACCCTTGACTGCTTCTCCTTTGTTTTCTGCCCTAGTCAGTTCTTCAGCCACACTGATTATTCTGCTACTTTTAGATATGCCGGAGCACACTGTGGGTCATGGAATATGGATTCCTGAGAAGCTTCCAGGGGCTGGAAGGTGAAAACTGGAGGGGGGAGGAGTAAGCTCACTATGAGGTGACAAATGGGGAGTGCTAGACATTTGGAGGTGACTAGAGAAATAAATTCATGCTCTTTTTCCTTCTCCATGAGCTCCCTACCATAGTCTTTCTAGAAAAATCTTGAGTTCTCAGTGAACATCCCTGCTAAGACATCTTGTATTAGATTCCTACTGCTGCATTACAAATTACAACACACCTAGCGGCTTAAAACAATACAGATTCATTCTCTTATAGTTGTGGAGGACAGATGTACAAAATGAGTTGGCAGAGCTGAATTCCTTTTGGAAGCTCTTCGCCTTTTATTGCTTCTAAAGGCTGCCTGCATTCTTTGACTGAAGGCCTCTTCCTTGTGTGGTTCCAACCATTTGCTTTTGTTCTTACATTTCCTTAACTGATTCTGACTCTCCTGCCTCCCTCTTATAGAGACGCTTGTGATAACTTTGAGCACATGCGGATAATCTATGACAGTCTTCCCCTCTCAAGACACTTACCTTAGGCACATGTGCAAAATCTCTTCCCTATATAAGGTTATGTATTCACAGTTTCTGAGGAGTAGGATGTGGACACCTTTGGTGGTCATGTTTAACTGATTCCAGTATGCGAAGGCTTTCAGAGGCTCTGGCCCATGCAGGACAACACTGGATTCACTTCCCTTTCGCCCTCACCCTCAACCTCTGGATTTGTACATCCCATAAACCTGTTTCTCCTTCATCTTCACCCCAGGCTTCAGTTTCTGAAAACCAGGGTGCAGAAGACCTCCGAGGATCACATGACATCATGTTCATCCCTCTCTCACAGTGTGTCACCCTCTGCATGAACACCTGTTCATTTACGTGTCTGGCCAATGGCCCCATGCAAAAAGGAGCCTGTCTTTTCATCTGGATCTTTAGCCTAGGATGGAGTCTAGCAGGTCCTCATTTTTAAATGAGAGAATGAATAAATAGGCCTTCAAGCCATGCCAGAATTCTTGGTTCCAAGCTCATTTGCTCTTGAAGTCTGTCCGTGGGCTTACCCACAAGGGATTGACCCCTGTGGCCCACCGACTCTTGGGGTGTGTGCACACATGTCATGTTCCAGTAGGTTTTACTACACACACCTGCTAACGGACAGAGTCAAGGGCAGAGAAGAATGACTTTCCTGGCTCTGTGACCTTGGACTAGTTACTTCACCTGTCAGTGTTCCAGTTTCTTCGTCTATAAAAACCAGGCTGATAATTAAATGTATCCCATAAAGTATAAAAATGGAAAGTGTTCAAAGCATTTGTAGTTTCCCAAAATCCTCATTTCAAAAACTGCTTATGTTTTTTTTCTTTTTTCATTTTTATTTTTTATTTTTTAACCAAGAACATGTATTGGTACATTGTACATGTACTGATCACATTCATCGTGTTTGTTTTGTACCTGTACATGGTGTCTCTTGGTTCTCCCCTCTCATCCCCACCCCTACCTTCTGTTCCCTCCATCCCTATTTACAGCAGGTTTATTCACAATTCTCCATGATTTCCCTTTCCCCTTTCTTTCCATTACTGCTTATGTTTTGGTAGTACCTGAATTTAGTTAGTCAACAAGGAAGAAATCTTCCGAAGACTTTCTTCACAAACACCTGATTCTTCCGCGAAGTTTTCCAGATGGACTTCCTGATAGATGCTTTGCTTTGCCAAACTGACCTCCTGCCACAATCCTTTTCTTTATACCACCTGCTAGGTAGATTTATCCATGAGTTAGGGACCTGGGAAACTAGATATTAGGCAAAACCTGTAGGATCAGGCTTTTCAGAAAGCTTTTCCATCCTTTATGGGAAAGAGTCAGATTCAGATGAAATAGAACATCAGCCTTTGCCTCTCCCTTTCTTTCTCTGTCCTATGGCATGATGCCGAGAATTGCTGCAGCCATTTGGTAACACGAGGCAATGAGTAAAAGAAAAAACAAGAGAAGCTCTGAGAATCCTGACCTTGATTGATAGTGACTCATGAGCTAACATAGGCAGCTGTGTACCTCCAGACTTCATGTCTGTGCCTCTTCAAGGATGAAATTTGGAGAAAAGGTAAACATGTAAAAGCAGCCAAAAAAGAAGAAAGACATAGTCGAAGAGGTCTGTTATCTCTCTTTCGATTTTAAAGAATTACAGAAAGAAAAGGTGGCTCAAAATCGAAACAAACATCTGCCCCTCTCCCACGGTGGACTGGAAGCAACTTGAAAGCAGCACATGTGTTTGCCTGGTGCTTGATGTCGTCTCTGTCTGGCATTGTGCCTGGCGTAGTAGGCGTTTGTTGAACAAACAAAGGAATCTCTCTTTTCACCTCTCTAACTTTGGCCAAGTCTATCTGGCTCATCAGCGCAGTTGTGATGACAGTTGTTTGGGGGGTTTCCAAGCCCTGTACTATTTAAGCACGGCACGCAGCCTCAGGGGGCTGGGCAGGCAATCGGACAGCTGAACCCAGCTGGACAGACATGTGTTAGCAAAACTCACACATTTCATCTGAATCTTCAAGAGGAAAGGCTTTCCAAACACTTGCTCCAAGATGTAATTTTCCTTTGAGGATTTCTAATGGGAATACAAAATTTAAGACCGATAGGAGAAGCATATTCATCTAAGGCCTGGTCTCTGTTCTAAAGGCCATATGATCCAATGGAAGACAGGGTCACATCAGTGACTGTCGGCATCCTGCCTGGGTTTCTGTCCTAGAGACCAGGTGCAGCGGCCAGCATCTCCCCACAGAGCTCACCCTTACTGCAGCTTCCCAAAGGAGGCCCAGGATCCTACTGGCCTTGGAGTAGCTCCTGCCACGGCACCAGCATAGTACCTGTTCATGGCTGGGGTTCACGGCCAGTTTGCTAGAGAGATGAATAGCGCTTGGAGATTTGTCTTCATAATCTCTTACAGTGGGGGAGGCAAAGGCGAGAGAACATATTCTTGAGTAATGTATTCTGTTCCTGGCATTGATGAAAGAGATAAAAATAAATCAGTGTTTCTACTCAACTCATTTGAAGGACAAGCCAAAATCACACCATTAAAAATTAACATCTAAAACAGATTGTACATTACTAGGGACGAGTTCAAGCCCAAAGTAGACTAATTGGCCAAATGAATCTACAGAATGTTAGGAATGACGAATTCACTCTCATTTCCAGTGGTTAAGAAATAAAAGAAGAAAGATTATTTTCATTTCAGGCCAGGAGGGTTTTCAGGAACAGCCTGCCACATCTTATGTGAGCTCAAGGAGGAACTAGGAAAGAGGTTAAGGTCAGAGCTCCAAATTGATTGCTTAGTCCTGTGAAATTCATGTCAGAATTACCAGAACATTTCCTCTTTGGAGTCACCTGAAGTGTAGGCAGTAATATAACTATCTGTTTAATTGGCCTAAACAGTTCATTTAATGCCCATTGTGTGCATCTGTTGGCATAATGTATAGGGTATGAGATCCATCTGTCCATCCATCTTTCATCTGTCCATCCATCTATCTGTCCATCCATCCATCCAACATTTATGGAGAACCTACCTCCCGTGCTTGACCCTGTGTTGCAGCAGAAGATACACTTTTAAATATGGCAGAGGCTTTGCTATTAAAGAAATTAGTTCAGTACATGATTTTTAAAGCATAGATTTTTCAGTCTTTGCAACCTCCCTGACGTTTTGGGCTGGGTACACCTTTGTAGTGTGAACTGTTGTGTGCCTTGTATGATGTTTAGCAGCATGCCTATCTTCTACCTACTAGATTTCAATAGTGTCTGCCCCTCCGTCATGATTATTTAAAATATTTCCAGATATTGGCAAACGTCCCCTTATAAGGGAGGTCAAAATTGCCCTTGGTTAACAACCATTGTTTTAGAGCCAGAAATCTGGCTCCGGCTCTGGTCTTAGCCTTTGGCTGGTTATTTAACTAATTGTTACTTTTCCGTCTTCCTAGCACCTCACACAGTTTAAGCATACAGTAGGTATGTAGTAAATGCTAGTGGGCCAAGTCAATGCATGTATGAATGAACTAGGGTCTGTCTGTGTAAGAACAACATTTTCCTAAGAATTGACAGGCTGTTAGGAAGACCTTGAGTCTTGGACATGTACAATGCCAAGTAAGCAATATATTTGAACAAAATATGCCTCAGCTAAGTGTGAAAAAAATTCTGCTTATGGGCTATTTAGCTGTGTAAGCCTGACGGATAATTGAGCGGCTGGATTTTTCGGTTTCGACAGATTGGTTTGCCATTCTGTAGCCACAATAACAGAGCAAAGTAACAATCCAGTCTATGTTTAATTTTCCAAAGAGTGCTGCATTGCCGAGGCTAACAATCTGGCCAATTAAATGTGGCCGATTGGCACTCCCACACAAGTTTGGGAGTATTTAAAATAGCTCTCTGCAAAAGAATAAAAAATCCAGGCTGCAGGGAAATTTGTAATTCTCCCAAGTTTTCATATTTCAGAAGTATGCTTGTGATGGTAAAATTGTTCTGAGTGACCAAGAAGAGACAGGCCATCCATTTTGAGTGTATTAGTGTCAAACTGAATGTTGTTTCTATGGCCACTGATTGTGTCTCTTATGGAATTGGATAATTTTTTATGTCCAACGAAATCATCAAGCTTTTACTCCTCATGGACTGAGGTTATGGGACTCTTGTCTGGGATGGCAGCCACCCTTAGTGGGGTTGTGAGTGTCCCTCACCAAGTTTTCTTTACTACTTAGAGCATTAGTGAGGGCTGGCTGACAGGAATGGAGGAAGAATCCCTGTCTCATTTGCAAGTCTCTTAGATGCTGTTCTTGTAGGTTCCTTCATGTAGGGGAGGCTGTATTACTCACCTGTTGCCATAGATATTCCTGAGTGATAAACATCCAAGAAGCATCTTTGGCATATGGTAGCAACATTTGGTTAGCCTGCAGATCTGTAGGGTTTAGCTGACTTTGGCTGGGCTTTGCTGATTTTGAGTTTTGTGTATATCTTGCGTTGGCTGCAGGTGGACTAATTGGCTCTGCTCATGTCATCTGGGTTTGCTCACCTGTCTGGAGGTTGTGTGGCTGAGAGCTGACCTGAGACAGTCTTGGCGGGGAAGACTGGAATGCCTCTCATCCTCCAGGGGGCTAGCTGAAGAATGTGCATGTGACCGTTGCTAAAGTACAGGAGCTTACATTATGCTCACTAATATCCCATTAGACAAAGCATATTACATGGCTGAGCTGGGAGACAAGGTCAGGAGGAATGCTCTGCCTTGCCAGAAGCCAGTGTGAGAGGGTGCTGTAAAGTTACACAGATGGGGTGTCGGTACCAAGAGGCAATTTGTTGTAATTGATTAACACATCGGTATACTAGAACGACTATTCTCCAGAAGGTGCCAGGACTTGACCATAAAGCTAAATCTGAGTAAGAAAGCGCCTTGCAATAATGTACAGAGAAACACAAAAAGGAAACCAGAGATTAGCTATTGGGCTCTAGTTTCTCTAGCTAGAGAGAATCGTGAAAAGGAAAGAGTTGTACAAAAATGAGTAACAGATAACTCAGGGTCAAAGTAGATGAGGAGTCAGCTGTTTCTTTATGGAGTCCACATTTGCAATTTTATGAGAATTCTGCCTCTGGCCATTGAAGGACTTCAGTGTGGAACTGCTGACAATGATTTTGTGGCATCATGGAAGATGGTAGATGCCCCTGAAGAAGGTAGGTTGGGTTTAAACAGTTGACTGTGATTCTTGACGAAAGATTTATTTTCCTATGACATCTGCAAATCACTCAATTCAAAAGGACATGGCATGCACCCGTCCAATGCAGGTAAAATAACTAAAAATTTAGAATATCAAATGGTTTTACATGCACACTTAGAAAGTAATTTCTAAGGTTATTAAAAGAATTCATCTCAAATCATGGTTCCATCTACTGTCACATACTTCTTACTTATGTCCTTTCATGATAGAATTTATACATTTAACATAATGGGAACTAAGATTTACTTATTTGCTTCTTCATCCCAGACATTGAACTAAGCCATTTATATGCATGGGCTCATTTTATTCTAAAAAAACCTCATGATATTGGTATCATTATTATAATTTTATAGATAAGAAACCAGAAGCTCAGCGAATCAACCCAAAACTTGTACCATATCTGCCAGCTGACTGCCTGTCTTATTCTCCTCATGTAGGCTACTATAAAAAAAGATAAGTAAGAGAGTGAAATAGACTTCTGGAATTCTGACTAAAAAAATCAGAGGAGCAAATACAAGATTTGGAAACTCTGGCTTGACAGCAGCTGATGCAAGTACAATACCTTAGGGCTTTTGTTGAAGTTGGAAAGAGTATGCGTGCTGCTAAGAACACACGCGGAAACCTCAATTGCTTCACAGGCAGCTTGTAGTTCCGACCACAGGCAGTGCCATTCAGGATACCAATAGTGATTAAATTTGTTTGATTTATTAACTTCATTTGTAGTTTTCTTTTCCAGTGATACGTTTGAGGTCATTAATAGTTTGATGGGGAGTTTCCTCTGAAGGGGAATTGGGTGGGTAAGTTTTGGATGTTATAATATATGTGAAAGGATTTAAAAAGGGCATTTGTGTAACCTATGGGCAAGATGCATTCTGTATGGAAGACAACATCCTCTTGTGTGGTACTGACCCAGGAGTCCTGGGTAGCAGGTCCATGGCCCACTGTGCTGTGCTTGCAATCTGGATAGTGAGCTGATGTGAGGTGTGCTGCATCCTGTAACTCTGGAGGAGTTCAGACAGCGCCTTAGAGGCTGCCACCCATAGGAAGTTCCTCTCTTCCATGTTGACTTCTGAAACAATGATGTCAGTGCTTTACTGAGTTTTCCTGTGTACGCAGCCTATATAGTTAAAAAAGTGGTACTTCTTAAGAGAATCACGAATGAGAATTCTATTTTAGAGGGGGAATGCGTATTCTTTACTCTGGCTGTTCCCTCACATCGTCCCTTCATGGAATGGGAACTCAATTAGTGTGGTGCCCTGGGGCTCTCTGCTCCTCTGCTCCCTTTATAGCATTGCAGGGAGAGGGAGAAGAGAATTTTATTCCGTAAGAGTTTAGGAGTAACAAACTTAACATTCTTTATTCAAAAATCCTACCCTCTTTTTTTGGGGTGTGTGTGTGGGAGATGAGCTGCCCAGAGAGAGTAGAACTCCATTCTTGTCCCAACGCAAAACACTCCTCTTATGCCCTTATGTTGGGAGGCTGCCCGAGTTCAATGTTGCCATTAATACACGGATAAATCTGTCAGACTTAGAGGTTTAGTACTAACAATCAGTCTCACCACAAGTGACATTCTTCAAGTTAGGGTCCTTTGGGAATAGAAATGATCTGCTGGCTTCCATCTGCCACACTTTCATGTGTGCCTCACTCTGTGCAGAGTCCAGGAAGAGGGGAGGGTGCTGCTGAGTAGCCCCTGAGCAACCCAGCAACAGGTTTGGGACATGAGGATGGAAGTGCCATGTACTGAATGCATATTCCACAAGCCTTGCTGCCTTGCCTACATAGCCTCTTCTAAGTATGCCCACTGTGTCACTATTATTACCATCCCCATTTTACAGACTGAAAAACCGAGGCTTGTCCAAGTTAGGAAGAAAGCAAACATCATCTCACATCTGCCTGAACCCAAGATCAAGGCTCTCAGTTGGTGTATGGTAAAGAGAAAGGTTTGAAGCTACGGAGGATAGTGGCTGTCAGGGAAAGGAATGATTTTCAGGGCTGTTTTAGTTACTTTTCTCTCGTTGTTGGGACAGAATACCCGACACCCAAAGTTAGGGGAAGAAAGGTTTATTAGCTCACAGTTTGTAGAGGTTTCAGTCTATAGTCTGCTGGGTCCGAGGCAGGGCGGCATGGCAGACTGGCAGCAAAGTAAGTGAGGAATGTAAGGAATGTAGGAAAGGAATGCAAGCAAGCAATGCAAGCAAGCAGCCAATTAGCTTCTTCCTGTATCTTGCATCCCATCCAGGCTACTTGTCTCCAGGGTGGGCAGCACTCCTACTCCCAATCCCAGCACCCCCAATCTTAGTCTCACATCCTTGATCCCAGCAGAACCATGCCAAACCGATCAATGGATCAATTTAGTAATCACATACTCTAGATCCAGCTATCTCTTACCACATGAGGCTTTAGGGGGACATCTAGACACAAACCATAACAAGGGCCACGTGGAAGTGAGGACTATGCTTTGCCTTAACTGGTCAAAGTGAGGAAGGGAGGGAGCAAAAGGAGTGTGGATGTTCTGAGGCTATAGGGAAGAAGTGGTATTGTCCGCCGAGGGAGTGACAGCAGCGGGAGTGCTGTCGCTGTGCTCACCATCAGCTTCATCATCTCCATCACAGCAGCCATCATTTCTTGACCCTTGATTACATGCCAGATGCTATTCCAAGCACTTAGATCCATTTTCCTGGCGTTAGCGACGTATGTACTGGTCAGCTTTCCCACCGCTGAGGCACAATCCTTGACACCCACCATTCAGAGGAGGCGAGGTTTGATTTGGCCACGAGATTCAGACCTTTGTCAGCTGGCTCCAGGACAGAAATGTCATGGCCGAAGGGCAAAGACAATTAGTTCCTGGTGCCCGGGAAGCAGAGCGGAGGAACAGTGCCACAGAGGAAGAGGCGAGGGACCGCACACAGAGCTCCAGGTCACCCAGACATACCACGCTAATCAAGCTGGCGTAGTTAAGCTTAACCACCACAGGCTATAACTGGCATTTGTTAAACTTCACATATTTAAAGTGTATAATTTGATAACTTTTGAAACCATGACCACAATCAGATAATAAACACATCTATCACCCCTAAAAATTTTCTTGTGTTTGTATTGTCCCCTCTCTCCCTTCTCTCCTAACCCTCAGTTCTGTTCCTAGGAAACGTCCATTCTGCTTTCTATATTTACATTTTCTATGGAATGTTATAAGAATGAAATCATAAAGTGTGCACTTTTGTGGGGCGATTGGCTTCCTTTAGTTATACTGAGATTCACCCATGGCGTGGGGTATATCAACAGTTTATTCCTTTTTGTTGCCCAGTAGTATTTCTTATGTGATTATACCATAATTTGTCTATCCATCCACATGGTGCAGAATTGGCTTATGTCCAAAATTTGAGTATTACACTGAAAGCTCTTATTAACATCCATGTGCAAGTCTTTGTGTGCACATATGCTTTCCTTTCACAGCTCATATTTAATCCTTGTAAGTGAACGGCACGGTGCTATTCTAATCCCCATGTCATAGATGAGGAAACTGAGGCCCAGCAAGGTCAGTTCTTTTGCTAATGGCCAGGGTGTGAGGCCACGCTAGAACTTTGCAGGATACTGTGCCTCGTGCTGAGAGGAATGCCTTCACTTGGAAAAATGAAGATATTTATGTTTTTTTGGATAAGAATGTATTTCTCAGCCTATCTCTATGCCCTGTCATGGTTATCCAGATTGGCCACTGCACGCAGACACTCTGAGGGCAAGATGAACATTCCTACTGTGCTTTTTTATTTTATCCATCCACCACAAGAGATAAGAAAATCCTACCAGGGACCAGGACCTGCTCCTGTCAAGAACATGAGATGGTATCTTCATTTGTGGAGTAAGTTTTAGACCCAGAAAATGAGAGTTAAAAAAAGAAAGCAGGTAGAAAAAACAAAGACCATGTACATATCCTTGTGCATATTCACAACCCAAGAGCTGAGAATTCTGTTGATGAAATCAGTCTACAGAGAAAACGAGCTCTGCTGCAGAGTAACAGTTAAATGTTCACCTGCTGCTGATCCCCTGGGGTCCCCAGCAAGCATTTTGAGGAAGCGCTGCCCACATTTCCCTGTATGAGTCTGGTGTCTGGGCCTTTGTCCCATGCCCTCCCCTCATTCTGATTATCCAGCTGATTGAGTCATTCATGTGCTAAGCAGCTACTCTGTTAGAGATGGCAGTCTGTAAGAAAGGGCTGGACACAGTCCCTGCACCAAGGACAAACGCTACTGAGGAAGGGCTACATGATGGATGCTGTGGGATTTTTGCAAAAGGAGAAATACAGGGAGCCAGGGAAGGCTTCTCAGGCAATATGCCGTTTAATTATTTAGTGTTTTCTTTACAGTTTTTTCTAAAATGCACATGCTTATAATGATAAGTGATATCACCAGAGGTATGATGGCAAATCTTTGACAATTAGTTCTCTGGGGAAAAATATGTACATACAAAAACAAGCTTATTATAAATGTTATTGATAGAAAGGACATGCACAGTGCATAATCTATACATAGTAATACAATAGAAATATTCTTTAAATTGCATGTATATGGCCAGGTGATTGTTCACAGGATGCTTTTGTCGATTTTTATCAATCTTTTTTTTTTAATCTGTAGCCGCTATGAGTCCCAGTTAACAAGTAAGTTTATGTCTGACATGGATGTGGATTAATATTTTCATTTATGTTAACAAAGACATAAGGTGATATAATGTCACATAAGACAAGAGTGAAACAGGGTAAGAAGTCCTATCATTTCTCCTTCATCAGTGACACCATGAAGCACAACTCTGCTGAATTTAGATAATAATTTTTGATAATCTGAAGAATAGTTTTTCATTTGTTTGTGCTATTCAGAACATAATCCCTACAAGCTCACTTTCAAGTTTCATTTGCATTAACATTTTCTTCATCGCTTTCTTAAATATAGACAATCATCCAAACAATAAATCAAGTCTGGACTTGTAGTGTTGGCCAATTTCAGTGGTATAAATGTCTCCACCGGGACTGATTTCAAACGACCAGTGTGATATCACTGAACATGAAGTTGGGAAGAGATCTGCAGTCCCAATCCCACTCTGTAGTACTTCTCCATACAGACACTAGAGGTGTAAAAATTTCCAAGATCATAGCTACTAATAAAAATATTAAAGCAATTAAAATGGATGATTGCTTATTCATTACTTTTTTCTGATATAATTTTATTATAAGTTTATATATTTAATTTTTAAATAATGGCTACATTTAGCAGCCATCTCTCAAGATTCTGAAATAGTTAACGATGGACTCTTGTAGGTCAATAGGGGCAAGTCACTAGATATAACCATAAATGATAATAATCTTCCCCAACTAATATTGTTTCCCTTACCACCTGCAGAGAATTAATTTTAGGACCTCTTGTGGGTACTAAATTCCTCAGATGTTCAGGTTCCTTATATAAAATTGTATGGTATTTGCATATAATCTGTGCACTTTAATTCAGTTCTAGGTTTCTTAAAATAACTAATGCAATATAAATGCTATGTAAGTAGTTGTGTGCCGTATTGTTTAAGGAACAATGGCAAGAAAAAGGTTTATAGATATTTAGCAATGATTATTTTGAAAGTCACTAGTGACTTTTTTTTTTTTTTCTGGTTCTGGGGATCGAACTCGGCCTTGTGCTTGCAAGGCAAGCACTCTAACCACTGAGCTAAATCTCCAGCCCTGTTTATAGATATTTAGTAAGGATGTATTTTTGGAATATTTTTGACCTGCGTTGGTTTGAATCCACTAATGCATTTGAGGACATAGAGGACCAACTGTGCTTCCTTACTTGTATCCTCTCATCTTGTCCCACTTGAGGTGTGTGCAGATTTCCGCACTCATCTCCTCACTCCAACAAATGCAGGCACGTGCACACCATACCCGAGACCATGGCGAGATCAGTTGGTGACTACATTAATTGAATAATACCATACCATAAATGTTACTGTACTTGGGATGGAGCTGTAAAAAGTAAATTAGATGAAGACCTGCATCTTTATTTCCCAATATACGCACTTATAAAAATGGAGTCAGATCGTACACATTTGTTGATATGTTTGTTGATCGTCTTTTTCTTCTGAGGTTAGTTTGTTTTACTTGTTTCTTTCCACTATTCTACCTTAATTCCACTACTCCACCTGACTGGCCTTCCCAAACACGTCATAAACCTGTGCTCGCTGTCCATTGCATATTTGCCATTCTTATATGTTTGTATCTATCTATCTATCTATCTATCTACACATATATGGACAGGATTTGTTTAAAATGCTTTATTTATTAAAACATAGTATTATAATGTACATACTTCTTTGCTTCTTGTACTCCACAGTAGTTCTAACCTCAACAATTGTTCTGATTCTTATCATTTGTTCAATTGCATTTGTAATACAGTATTTCATGGTATAAATGTACTATAATTTAAAAAATGTTCCCCTACTTGTGGATATTTGCTATTTTCAGTAATTTCTTCCTCTTTAAAGAATGCTGTAGTAAACATTCTTGAATATCTCTCTTTAGATATTGAAGCTTTTGTATTCATAGGGCAGAATCACAATATGGAGCTTCACAGTGAAGGGATGTGTATTTTTAATTTTAATAGATGTATGCATATGCCTTTCTAGAAACAACTCACATTTTCACCAGTAATATGTATAAAAACTTTTCAATCATCACCCCTAGTAGTGAATTTTAACCCTTTTTATTCTTGCCTGGGACATGAGTATAAGGTAGTAACTCCTTACTTTGATTTGCATTTCTCTGACTACTAGTGACTCTGAATGTCCTTTCATATGCTGTTGTCAGTTGGAGTTGCTCTTCTATGAATTACCTTTCCGTATCCTTTCTTCCTTTTCTATGGGATTGTTTATCTTTGTCAATTTGTGAGCGCTCTTTGTATAGCATAGATATTAATTTATTATCTGTTATCTGCAAAGCATTTAGTTTCTTTGTTAATTCGTAAAATGTAATCTCTTTAGCTAGGTTTATATACTTTGTGGTTTATAGTTATATAGTGTATAGCTTGTACTTAATATCTATGTATCTCTATATATAGTGTTTTCTCATTGAAATTTAGTGTTTTCTTTTTGGATATAAAGATTTTCTACCCATAGACTATAGATAAATACACATTCTTGGTGTCCTTTCAGATAACTTTATATCTAGATCTTTCCTTAATCCATGTGAATTAGTTTTTATATGGCATGACATAGTAATCCAATTACATATTCTTAATTTCAATTGATATATAATAATGATACATATAGGGGCTGGGGATTTAGCTCAGCGGTTAGAGTGCTTGCCTTGCAAGCATAAGGCCCCAAGTTTGATATCTACCTCCCAAAAATAAAAGAAAGATACATATATTTTTAATTGGTACATCGTGACATTTCAATATGTGTACACATTGTGTAATGATATAACAAGGATAATTATCCCATTCATCACCTAAATGTTTTTCTTCTCTTTGTGGTAAGAACACTCAAAATCTTCTTCTTGAAACTATTTTTAAACACATTGTGTTATTGTTATCTGTAGTCACCATACTGTACAGTAAAACACCAGAAATTATTCCTCCTAGCTAAGTGTAACTTTATTACTGTTTTCATACTCTTCTAATTCAATAGACATTTGTGCATGACCATTACTAAATAAACCATCCTTTTCACATGGCACAGAGAAACCCATTTTGCCATATGTTGAATTCTTATATTTACTGGTATCTGCTTTTGGATCTTCTTTTCCACTGATTAATTTTTCTATCCTTGTGTTAATATTATGTTGATATGCATAGAGTGGTTTTTTGGTGTGTTTGGTGTCTGGCAAAGCAAAGCCCCCATCTTAATCTTTATATATGTGTCTATAAATTTTAGTGTTCTTGAGTATTGTTTTTGTATCTGAAATGAAGATGATTCTATTTTTTGAAAAAGGAGAGAAAAAAGATATTCATATTTTAATGACAGTATCATTAAATTGTATATATTTATATGTATAATTTTGACATTTTTATGATATTATGTCCCCCAGTGAAGAATTTAATTTCTCTTTACATTTGTTCAAAAGCAGTTTTATGTTATCCAATTAGATTTTATAGATTTATTCATATAGAGCCTATGGCTTTCTTGCTAAATTTTACATAAGTATTTTATCACTTTTTCACTATCGTAATTTGTTTTATCATTACCATTGTTGGGTTCTTATTGCTAGTATATAAAGAATATATTTTCTCTTCAAATTCTTTTTATATCCTTGAACCTTATCAAATACTGTATCCTTATTAGTTATACAATTTTTAAGAAATAGCATGTATAATAGACTAGGTATGCAATCAAATCATCAGCCAAAAAAAAAGAATTTTTCTCTTGTTTTTCCATTTTAGGCTCATTACTTAATTTTTCTTACCTTATTGCACTGACTAAAACCTTTAGGCAATGTGGACTAATAAATTAGTGTTGGTAGGCATCTCTATCAAGTTTATTTTAATGGAAAAATTTCCTATTTTAACATTTGTTAACTTCTGTTAAAAGTATATTTATTGCATGGATTTGGGTCTTTTCTTTCCTTTTTTTTGATAAGAGTGGCTAGGGGCTTATCTGTTTTATTTATTCATTCAAAGAACCAACTCTTTGATTTATTGATTTTTTTGTATTGTTTTCTTAGTCTCAGTTGCATTAATTTCAGCTCTGATCTTAATAATTTCCTCTCTCCTATGAGCTTTGGGCTTGATTTGTTCTTCTTTTTCTAGCTGTTTGAGATTCAACATTAAATTGTTTATTTGGGCTCTTTAAGTGAAATAAATCAGACACTTATCAGTACACATCGAATTGTTTCTCTGATATGAGAAACCATAAGTGTAGATAAGGACAAAGGGGTAGAATAGATATTATGTTTTAAAAAAAAAGAGAGTATTCAAAAGAGAGGAGAACTAGATAGGGAAAAGGGGGATAAAGAAGAGGGTTAAAAGAAAAGTAAAATGAAAGGGGAAAAAATGGTAAAGTGTAATTACACTTGTTGCAAATAGGGAGGGGTAGGTGAATGAAAGGGAGGGGAGGGGAAGGGGGGAA
>PVJO010019872.1:0-33162 GCA_004026905.1 Hystrix cristata
AACAAATGTATCACTTAAAACGCATGCTCCAATCCCCTCCAAATAAAAACTTCCTCCAAATATTAAGAAATGATTCGGTTAAGCTAGTTATGGAGCTTTCTGTGTACAATCAATTGGCACTTATTTCCAGTAAATGGAACTGGCTCAAAAGTGGCAAGATGATGTTTTCCTAGAAAACTCCCTGAAAACATACACTTGAGCCCTGCATGCCCCAAGCGGCCCGCTTTGACCTCCGTCCTGATGAGGAACATGCTTTGACATGCTCGGTGACTTTTAATGCAGCGACTCACTTGTCAACGCACTGTCCAAAAGTTAATGTTGTTTCTGTACTCTTAATACTTCCCTCTTAAGAGCTGCCTGTTCAAAGTTAAAATTATTTATTCCTTAAAAAACGTCCTTATTGTGCTGTGTTTTATGGTGGTCTTTTGTAGAGAAAGGTCTTTGAGAAACCAGTTGAGCCTAAGCATTTTTCGTTGTTGCTGTGGTCCTTTCCCTCTTTCATCCAGGCAGCAGTGATTTGTACTTGTACTTGGCATACAACGTAATTCCATGTAAACAGGATTCAGGCCAACATACGCCAATACATGCTTAATTAAAATGCTAGCAACTAAATATAAAAATCAGATGGCACAGTGCTGGCTTAACGATCATATTTGCTATGTGCTGCTTGGCATTACTGCTCTGTTTATGAGAAAGGACGGAGAGCTGGCTAAGTGGCTCTGAGCCTGGAGGTTGCGACAGCCCCGAGGGCAGCTCCTACCAGCAGAGGGGCCATCTGCTCTCCCTCCTGTCAGCACTGCAAATCTGCTGGAATATACGGTAGTTTTTCTTGAGGAGCACTAAATAACTGATCATGGCTCCTTCTCCCCCAAGTTTGCTTAGCATTGTCTGGAGCAATGAAAGGACACCATTCATCAGCATTTGCTTTTAGAGAAATAATCAATAACTATCATGTTAGATATTTCTAATGTAAGCCAGGGCTCACTCAAACTCTGCTGGGGCCCCACTCCATTTTGATCTGTGTTATAGTGTAATGGTAAAAAAAAAATACAGATTCTGGGGCTACCTTGCCTGGGTATGAATTCCAGCTGTACCAATATCTGGATAATTAAGTGATTTTCCGAAATTGATCCTGTTTTTGTTTCTTTTTTTTTTAAATGTAGATAATGAATTTGCAGTTTATGAACTCTCACCTTCCATCACTGTATGATACCATTATTTTATGAACCATTATAAAGAAATAAGCAGCACATGTTAGTCAATTTTTCATCACTGTGACAAAAGAATTGAGGGAAGTCAATTGAAAGGGAGCAGAGATTTATTTGGCTCACAGTTTCAGGGATTTTAGTCCCCAGTTGCTTGACCCTGTTGCCTTTGGACCTGTTGCAAGGCACTACCTCGTGGCTGGGAGCGAGCAGCAGAAAAGACTGCTCGTCCTATGGTTGCCTGCAGCAGACAGAGAGAGAAGGGCCAGAATCCTCCTATTCCCATCAAGGGTGCACCTCAATGACCTGGCTTCCTCCCATTCAGCTCTACTTCCTAAAGGGTTGAGTCTGCCACTTCCCAAGAGTGCCACAGGCTTTTGGGCAAACTTTGAACACATAAGCCTTTGGAGGACACTTCAGATACCAAGTGTAGCAAATATCAGCCAGACAGGTAATTAAAGTGACAAAATAAACAGTTGTATCTAAATTTGTATGTGTCACGATCTATGATAACTACAGCTTGTGCCTGTCATCTGATTATAGACATGTTACCTGTAAGGAAAAATATGTCCTAGGATCCAAGAAAATACAGTAGTATGCACCATATAGGAAAAAGGGAATTTATACATGGAAAGCCTGTCAAAGAGTGTTTGTCAAATACTAAGTGCTCAAGAACTCTAAGCTGTTACTATTATTATACTAATACTATTATGCGGAGAATGACAAGAACTGTCATGAGGGTTTAACTCTGGTAGTCTTATAAGAAAAGGAAAGTGAAATTATTTTAACTTTAGACTGACAACCACAGACGAGAAGAGTCGAAATGACCTTTTAGTTTTAATGTCCTGCAGGGTTCAGGTCTATGCAATTCTACATAGTGACTGCAAAGATTTATACGATGCTGAAATGTTGCCATTACATTTCTGCTGTTAACTTTCAAAGTCTCCTCATTAGGTGCTAACAAAGCCCCTAGATGGGAGTGCGCAGGCCTAGCTAGTATCTTACTTCTTATTCAAGAATAACACCTTCTCACCATTATCCTTCTAGAAGCAGACCGTTCCATACAGGTCCCTTCATCAAAATTTGATTTATATAATGATGTGGACAGTTCTTAATCTCCAGCTGTGGTAGATGAAAGTCCAAAACTGAATCAGAAATATCTTCTGCTTCTTCTCCTTAGATTTTATCAGTTATACATCTAGTGCACTCTCTATGCACAAACATTCCCTGCTAATGCACTTGGGCCGAGGTACCTTCTAAGATGGTAAAAATGATTTTAAAGATCTTTCTCTGTGTTATGGTGTGGATATAAATGTCCTTCTCAAAGCTCATCTATTCAGAGGTAGACCTTTTGAAATGTAATTGGATCATGAGGATTTTAACTTTACCAGTGGGTTAATCCATTGACAGATTTATAATTTGATGGTGTTGTTGGGACATAATAAAAATTTAGGAGGTAGGGCCTTATTCAATGGAGATCATGGGACTAGATCTTGTCCTTGCCCCCTTCTTCTTTGGCCCTCTCACTCTCTCCCTCTCTCCCTCCCTCCTTCCTTTTTACTTTCCCTTCTCCTCATTTTCCTCTTGGGAAGAGTCTCCTCCATTACTGGGGAAATACTTTTTCCCAGACTCGTTGTTATTTCACTAGAAATACTTCTCCAATTCAAGCAACAAAGGGTAAGTGCAGTCACCTTAGGCAAAAGACCTTATTTCACAGGGTATTTTAATTTATTTTTTCTTGCTCATTACATGAAAAAAAGATACATGTGGTTTATAAATTTAGTGACTGGAAGCTTCTTTCTGTGACCTAATTTACCATATGCTGATATATGGAACAGGACTTCACTGTCAAAACTCATAACCAAGAGAACAAAGTTTCTACTTGCATTTAGTCATTTTTCTGCCAGGGAGGGCTTTTGATTGGACTTCCCAGTCAATGCTCATGTGACTACTAATTTACTCCTAGCAGCTACTAAATATGAAACTATTTCTTGGCCTAAAGATTAAGTAGGAAATAATCATTTTTTATAGTTCACATCATTTAGACACACTCACTTGTGGACCATTTTTGCACAGCACAGTAAGCTATATCAAGTTTCGGATTTGTAATTGTATGTGCTACAGTTATATTTATATAGTAACTCCTAACTATCAAAAGAATGCAATGTGTAAGTGGAGTCCTTGAATTGCTGTGATTATACCTAAACAGGTTTGGTGATCCATGATGAGGTGCTGCCCTGAGGCAAATGAAGATCATGTCAAGTACTTAAATTGGCTCTCCAGAAAAAATTTGAGACATTGAGTACTGACTGTGAAGGTACCTGAAACTTTAGAGTCAAATTCTTTCACAAATAGTTATTTCATAGTACTTTGTGTAGTAAGTTAAACTTCCAAAAAGCACATTCTTTTCCTTTTAAGACTTCTGCAGGGTGGTAGAATAGTTGGTAGAAAGAAAACACAAAATAAAAGCCCATTTATCTAGCTGGGGGAAAGCCTGCATTTGTTACTCAAAGTATTTTTAGAGTTTTCTTCCTGCTAAAATTACAGGGATACAAAAACAGGGAGTGGCAAAGTGTTGGGAAACCACTTTCAACTGACTTTAGCAAATATTTAACAGGTCTCCTTGAAGCAAAATGAGGGAAATTGCTACCAATTTAAAGAGCAGCAAGAAAATAATAGTCAAAGTGGTTTGATTTTTGGAAAACTTTCCAAGTAGACAGTAATCCACAATTCAGCTGACCTTCACAGCTCTGAGGTTTAGAAAGGGAAGTTGGGAAGATAATTAGTTGTATGAGGGAGGGGTAGAGATTGAAAGAAATCACTTTTTTGCTGGGGGCGTGTGCTGGGGATCGAACTCAGGGCCTTGGGCTCTACCACTGAGCTAAATCCCCAACCCCAAGAAATCACTTTTGTTTGGCTTTGATCCCATCCCCTATAGCAATAAAGGAACATGTGCATTAAAAGGTTCCAGACAACTGTAATGTATAGAGATCAAGGAAAATATCCCACAATTCCCTGGCAGTTTTCATAATGATTCTGACCCTGAGATACAAATCTAAGACTCCTGGTACAAACAGAGCCAGAAACACCTTTTAACTTCCATCACACATTTTTCAGTGATTTGTTTAGTTTATAATGTCAAAGTGTTTTCTTTCTTCTAGTTCTATACTATTGTGAATACTTAGCAGAATGTAAGAAAATTACACTATAAAGATTTTTTAAAAAGGAAACAGATTCAAAGACTTTTGTGAAAGTAGAAATATAGGGAGTTTATACCAAAACAATGGCGATAAATGATAAAAGGAAACACTTTGATAGGTATTTATAAATAATATGTTAATATTTATTAAGATATTACTATATGCCTAACATTTTAAAATTCCTTCCATTTTAATTGTACTAACACTCATAATTGCCCTAGAGGTAGATACTTTTGTTATTCCTGTTCTACTAGGATACCCACTAAGGCCCAGAAAGTTTAAGAAATTTGCCAGGGTGACCTGACAGATACATGATGGACTCTTGGAACAAGCGTCTATACTGTCAGCTACTAGGAGCTTTAGCAGCTTGTTCCATAAGCAGACTGTTAGTTCTAGAGGGGTTACCTGTGAGTATCCCATTTGTTTATGCGTTTTCTCCTTAAACACAGAACCTCAGCCATTGAGATGTAACTGATACTAAAGTCTAATTCATCCTGCAACTTATGGCTAGATACCAAGAATGGTCCGAATCAATTAAAATTTCCAATATCAGTTATTCTTCACATTTGCTTTGAACATCTAGCCGGCTTCTTGGCTCACAGATATATCAGGCATATCACAAACTTCAGCAAATGGTCTAAGCAGCATGGTGTCATTGGTTGGCCAGGCAGAGGTGCTAATGGGCTACACAAATCATTAAATAATGGCAGTATCTTCTGGGTTTGGTGACACCAAGTTACTTCATTTCCCTGAGGTCTGTAGGAAAAGATTCAATGCCTTGCTGCTAATGGCCTTGACGTTAAGCTACCAAAGAGATACAACTGAGTTTGAAAGTAAGAATTTCATAGGGGACACATATTAGTTGGGGAGTGGGGTTAAGTAAGAGTGGGAAGGCTAGAAATGAGGACAAAGCATCAAGACAGACCATATTCTTAATTTCTTAGTCACAGAAACTGTCTTTAGAGGAGTCAGAGGTAAGGCTATATTTTTACTTTGTTGAAAGGTATCAGTATGTTGTTTAATCTCTGGTTTCAAGTTCCACAGAAGTTGAAATTGTAAGGAACATTTATTGGCTTCTACAAAATAGAACAGACTCAATCTTTTAAAACTCTATACAGAAAAAGAAAAGATTTAGTCTAGCATGCACAAAGGCCCTGCATTTGATCCCCAATACCACCAAAAAATTAAAAATCCTTTAAAAAAGAAAAAAAAAGATTTAAAATAGACTTAAAACAACAAAAGAATGGGAAAACAAGAAACAATAAAGTTGGGTTTTGTTTTCTCATGGATTCTGCCTTATTTTTCTTGCTCCTGTTTTTTACAAGTGATGCTGGACGAGAGGCAGCTTGGTTGGTAAAATGATGACAAGTGACTCTTACTCATTGTCAGACTCTCTGGCTACATGTGTGTCTAAACGTAGACTTTTACTTATGAACGAGAAGCTCATATACAGATTTTTCTACCTTCTGCAACCAATAAGTTGAATTATATCATAACAGATCTTTGGCACGAGACTGAATACATACACTGTTCTGCATATAAACATCAAAATCAAAACAAAAAACATTTAAAAAGCTCTGAAATATCACTAAAATGATCCAGAAAAATTGATTAATGTATGATTCATAAGAGCAAATGATGAAGAGCCAACCTATTCAATTCACAATGTATAAAAATAGCAATTTATATTTGTGTTTCTACTGCGCATCTTAAGATATAAAACACTGCAAATAGTTGGAGCCCTCTGAATCCTCCTTGTCCATCATATTCTTTATTTCTGTAGTTATTATTATGTGTAATTTAGCATTCATCATTCTTATGCGTTTCTCTATATTCTTACTGTATATGTAGTCCTGAAATAGCACAGTTTTAGGAATGGAACTTCAGATGAATAGATTTATTCATGAAATTTGTGTGCACCTTTTCTTTTCAACTTGATTGTTTTGGTTGATATTGTTTGCAAGTTTCAGGATATCCTTTTACATACAATTTTGTTTCATTCATTGTATGAATATATCACAATTTAACTTTTGCATTTCTTTTCAGTGAATAAATGTTTAGGTTCTTCCTAGCTTTTTTGAAAGAATGCTACCATGAAGACTCTTACACAGGTGTCCTTGACGCATGAACCAAAGTATCTTCCAGCTGTATACTTAGGAGTGGAATTCATTCATGGAGTTCTGCAACATGCATTTACTGAGTACCTATTACATGCTAGACACTACTCTAGGCCAAGAATGAGCAAAATAGGTAAAAGCCTTACACCCAAGGATTTTACATTCTAGTGAAGGAGCTAGTTAATAAAAAAAAACTTAAGTAAATTGTACAATGTGTATAATGTGTCAGATGGGTTCTGTGGAGAAATAACACATCAGAGTGTGGAACAGAGGCGTGGGGGGGCAGGACCTGCTGTGTTACAAAGGGTATTTATGGGAGGTCATACTCTGAAGATGACATTAAAAGAAGCTTATGGGAGAGAGATTGAGGAGAGGAAGGAGCCAGTCCTACATTTATCTTGGAGAAAAGACTTGTAAATGGGACAGAAAATGTGGAGACTCCAGGAGCGAAGGTCCGGGAGGATGGAGGTGCAGGGAAGACAGCCTTGTGACTGGTGTAGACCTCTCAAGGTTGAGTGGTAGAGGATGAAGTCGAAGAACTGGGACTTTATTAGTATTTATAAAGACTGGATTTTGCTCTGGGTGAGCTGAGAAGCGAATTTCATTAAAAGGAAGTATGGTAGGTGCTGTGCTGTGTATGATAAACAAAGATGGATGCAGGAAAATCTATTAGAAGGTAATGGGTTCCCTTAGAGAAAGACAGAGCTGGTTTGGACCAGAGCCTCATCAGAGGTGGAGATGTGAAGTGGTTGGCTTCAGGGTATGCAAAGGCAGAGCCGGGTGGATTTGTCTGACGGACTGGAAATGGGGTACGAGAAAAAAAAGAGGTGACTCTAGGTCTCTTTCCCTGAACAGCTGAAAGGAGAGTAGTCTTTTGTTTTGTTTTTTGACATGGAAAGGATTTGGAGGTTTTTTTTTTCTTTTTAATACTTTTTAAAATAAATTTTAAATTTTTGATATGATTCAATATGGCTATTTAATATCCAAGTAAGGAATTCAAGTAGTCAATTAAGTGTTAGATAAAGGCTTAGTGCAGGCACATTTTAAACTTAATTGTATGTCATAAAATTGTTCTTCAAATTATTTGTACCTATTTATATTTGCCGGAACAATATATATATTGTCAGATTTTTTTCCTATTGTTAATCTGATGGTACCATGTGGTGCCTCATTGTTGACTAGATTCATTAATAACAACAGTACCCCTGGACTAAGCCCTCTGGATCTTAATTTTACTAATGCTCAATATTCATAAGCTGTTGGCTAGTGGTACAATTGCCATATTTTCCAAACCAGTGCAGTCAATAAATGGAATCTACCACATACTGATACCCTTAGGGAGAAAAGTGCATCAATGGCTTATTTTTGTTGTTAGTTGCTTTGAGGATATGGAAATTTCTACAGATCAACTTCATAGATTTGATATGGATAATCCTGTTGTTTGACTTTTGATGATGATCTAAAGTCTTGCTAATGTAAACTAATTGGAGGCATTGGAGGTGCTGGGTTTTGACTATAGAAAGAAAGAATTTAATTAAATTTAATTACATATACAAAATAAAATTTTACAAGACTAATAATGATGACCTAATAGGCATCTTATGATCTGTTATGACTAACTGTATTTAGAGTATTAAAGCACATGTTTGGACTATTGCTGGATTTCATTTTTACTGTAGTAGGTGGGTGTTTAAAAGTTTTTTTTTCTTTTTGCATATATACACATTTACCGTATAATATAATCAGAATATAAGGACATGTTTGGACCACTGACTGTAAGTGGGAATGCTTTATGCTTTATTCTAGTTGTATTTATTTAGTGGAGAATAGGCATTCCCTTTTAAACACTTTTTTTTTTTTGGTTTATGTTGCTTGATCATTATTTACCTCCTGAAAAAAGGAAAAAATAACAATGATGGACTACGTTTTTTCATACATAAAAATATTCTAGAAATTATTATGCTACCATTTTCTTTGCAGATACCCGGAGTATGAATTCCATGCCTAGTACATTTTTAAAAGTGGCAGTTCCACTCATTTCCACTTCTAGAGGTAGACAGGAAGCAGACACACCCACTAAGACAGCAGTGGTAGTGCGAAGGTCCTCTCACTGACCGCAGCATACAGGATCAGGAGTCACAAGATGTGACTTCATTCCAGTCTCTATGACTAATTATTATTATGGCACTTGGTACTTCATCTTACAGTTTTCTATCTCAGTTCGCTTGTAAGTAAGTGGTTTAAAATACATAGTTGCTATAATCAACTATTTCTGAAAGTCTAAAGTGGAAAAAAAGGACATCAGAAGTAATTTTGAGCTAAAAATTTTCAAAATTTTTAAAATCAACTTGCAAAAATTGAGAGTGAAGAGAACAGAGAAGGTAAATATGTCTTTATGCTCTTCTGAAGTAATGCATCAAAGATATGCGGCGTTTGGACAAAATTAGAGTAACGGATGAATTCTGATTTGATTTTTTAAATGTAATAATTCAAATAGTTATAAATAATTTGGATGTCACTCAAATACTCTCTAAGTGTATAACTTCAATTGTTTTACACATTGCTTCTGGGCCTTTTGGCTAAGATCAAGTGCAATTATTTTACACAGCCTTTCTTCTGTCAACTTTTCCCTCTTTTGTTGAGATTTGGTTGGGTATGCAAGAACAAAGGGGGAAAGAGATTTTTTTTCTACTCAATTTGTGGTTAGACTGGTATTTGTACAATGTGGGAGGACGAAGTGAGTGTATATAAGTACAAATGCCTGGAAATATCTGGCCTGGTTTCTCCCTGCTCTGTCCTTCACTCCTCTTCTTGGCTGGGGCTATTTTATCTATGTTTATTAGTTTGGCTTTGCCCGAGTTTCTAGACCAAGCAGTTTCTATTTAAGGCAAGTTTAAGGATCTCTGGCCAGCAGCTTTATAGTCTACCCATATCAATATAGCAATCCGTTTCCCTATGTGGGGCCAGCACAAATACAGTCACTAAAATCCTGCCTCACCTCTTTAGAACTGAGTCTCTACTTCCTGCTCTTGTGCCCTTCTCGAGCTGTGGTTCTCCTTTTACTTGTCTAAGTCTTGGGGGGTCAAATTTTCTCACTGTGCTCCAGGGAGTCCCTGCGTGTGGAACCCAACACCTGCTGTATTTGCACCTGATGCATCCCTTTAAATACACCTGAACCTGTCCCCTGACCAACCATGCAGCTCCTCTGCCCACCCCACCCCTTCCCGGCACAGCTGCCAACTCTTAACAGTGCACGTCCCTGCACTTAGCAACTAGTGCCTCTTGAGCCTTTGCTTATTGCTTGCTTCAGATTCTTCTGACATCCCTGGCCTCCCCACAAGCCTATCAGCTGCGCCCGGGGCCCTAGGAGAAGGCTTTCCCATCTGAGAGGCTTCTCCAGGGTCTGCATGCTGGTTCCTCTGGAGTAATGCAGCTTGAGCCAGGTTCTAATACCCTGGCACGGGACCTTTTTCTTCAATGTTTTCTTCCTTCTACAAAGTTTCCTTCCATGATTTTAAGACTGTCACATGTCTCGTGCTCAGAAGAGCTCAACGTTCTTAGACATTTGTTATACACACAAATATGTGACACAGATGGCCAAGATCTTTGGAACAGAAACGAAAAGAAAGAAAAACCCAACAACCTTCAATGTGCATTTGCATTTTCCCTTTTCAAAACAAAACAAAAGCAAGGATACAAAAAATGGCTGGCTAATTTTAAACTATAGAGCATTATATCAAAGACTTAATTCTAGGCTGGAATAATTTGAAATGTGTAATTGATATTGGTCATTGACTTTGGTACACTGAGACACAAGAGAAAAATAGTTAAACTAATCATACTGTCGCCATTAACTAAATTAACCGCTCCAGGCTCTACCAGGGAAAAAAGATGCCAAGGTATGATTTTGATGACCCTTAGAATTTCCAAATTGTTAAATGAATTTTAATACAGAAATTATGGTCTGCTTACTTGAATCGATCCTTTGATATGAACTAGATTACTTTTTGTCATTTTTGGAAGTTTATACTATATTGCCTTGAAATACATTTGGAAGGGGGCTATCTATTTTGGAAGTAAATGTAGGTGAAACTGTATTTAACTTGAAAAGCTATGGAACTGTTTTACACGACACGTGAGTATATTATTTGTTCCCAAGATTAGTGAGTTAAAAAAAAAGAATCTAAAAGACATAATTTCATTCCCATCAGAAGAAAAATGATAAGAAAATACATTCTTACCGAAAACATAAATGCAGACTTTAGAATAACATAATTACATGAGCACATTTAAGAAGTTTTTTACTGCCCCCTGCTGTCTGTTTCCAAAAGAAATAGTGTAAAAATGACTGCAAAAACTGACCAGGTGAATTAATTGAACAAATTGGTTGGGGGTGGGGGGGGAGTGGGAAATCCTGGCTCTAATTACAACACTTTTCACCCAGTAATGCTAATTGTTACTTCACATTTGGGGAAAATGCTTTGTAAAGCTAAGACGCCAACACTAGCAAAGTATGTATTAGCAACGCAGGGTGAAATGTATAGTTTGTGCTTTGCGAATTTTAAAAATACCAGTGTTTTAATTTCCAGCCAGTGATATCTACTTTACTATGTGTCCAAATTGAACTATTTTGCATTTGATTTTTAATATTTAAATCATTTAGGTAAAGCATTCATTATTAATAAAAGCAAAACCTTCAAAACAAATGAATGAATACTTATTTCACAGTATAATCCTGACAATATGCTGTTTGGCATCTGAAATCGAGAGCTAAGAAATAATAAAGCTAATAGGTAATACTAATGCAGTGACATCACTAATTAAAGGGGGAGTCGTGATAGGAAGCCCCACAGTATGATTCCCGGTCCCTCTCCTTAAACTTTTTGTACAGGAGAAGGTACAAAGTCTGCAACAAATGAGTAAAATGATAGAAATTATAATGGACACAGAGCTGTGAGGTATTAAGTGTGCACTCATTCTATTTTGTTGCACCTCCACTCTCGTGTCCAGAACCTATGCGTAAATAATGGGAGTCCTGGTGCGCCCAACTTGGTTTCTCTCTTCTTGTTAGAGAAATTCTATCTTCTCTGGTTACATAACATTGGAGGTGTGTACGTGTACTTATCTCTACTGATTATGTGCCAATTTAACCCACACTAAAGTAAGACTGCGTATCTCTTTTGGTGTCCTCTTGTGGCTGGCCTTTGCCCCCCTTTGAGATGAAACTCAGTAGCTCTCACAGCTTCTGACCGGCCTCAGCTGCTGGTCAGTTCTTTGTGCAAATCGGCTTCACGTGTTTAGTTGCCCTGCTTGTTATTAATTCTAGAGTTTCACATAACAACCCACTTGTGCTCCTCTTTGCCTGCCATGTCCTTTGTTTTTTCCCTGAGTTGGTAGCACAGGTGCCTATGACGACAGAAATAGCCTGCCAGGGACCCCAGGGATCCTAGGATTTGCAAGTTGAGATGCTTTTTGCCTTGCAGGTACTTGATGGACCCCTCAGGGACCGGAGGGCTAACTACACAAGAAGTCTTTCCTCCTCTCACTTCAAAGAAGCAACAAAACCATCTGATACTCATAATACGAAGTCTTACCTGACCCGAGGAGTTGGGTTCCCAGAGACTCTACATTCCAGATAAACGCGACTTCCTTCTGCGACTTCTTGGCTCCTCAGTTTCTGAGTGAACCGAGGCGGGGTGGCGAAGTGGGGGGCCTTGGGGGGCTGCGGGCGAGAGATGCTGTCGCACTGAGGCCTGGTCACGGCCCGGTCGGCCTCGCGGAACTCGACCTCTGCCTGCATGTCTTGGTGCTCTTCTGTGGGGCTCTGGCTGGCTGAGGCACTGGCCAGGGCGGATGGCTGGTTTTTAGGGGACAGGTACCCACTGTCTGGTGATGACGACTCTCCATTTGGGCTCCTGTGTCTTGGTCTCGCCCCTCTAAATATGGATGTCAGCTCCTCGATGAAATTAGCCGCCTTGTCGCACAGCTCGCCCTGGGGACCAGCCTTACTTTGATGCGCTGGTTTGGGTTTTGCATTTGGGTTGGGAGTTTTTGCACCCCGTTTGCCAGCCTTTCGGAGGCTCCGGATATAACTGGGCCTCGCAAACTGGGGAGACGCGGCAGATTTCCTCCTTGCGGCAGGCGAAGAGATCCTGGCCTTTGGATCGCCTGCCGGAGGCTGGATAGCTGTGGCCTTGCTATTCTGCGGTCTTCCTGAGGAGGGTTGCTCACCCAGTTTGGTCTCCTTGCGGGAAGGATTTTCACAGAGGCCGGCGGAAGAGGTGTTGAAAATCTGTGAGATCTCCTTCTCCGAGTCAAAATCCTCTGTCTCGGAGTTGGCTATAGCTCTCCGGGCCAGGTCAAGGCTCTTGTGTATCTCTTCCTGGCTAAGAAAAGCAGACAGCCCCGGAAAGAAGTCAGCATTCTGGCTTTCTTCCTGCATGTCTGATAAGGAATCATAGAAGGAGTCGTGGGAGGAAGTCTCTGACATATCTGAATAGTCTTCATACACTCTTTGCGTTCAGCAGGAAGGCCAGAGGCCCTGAAACCCGTTTTCTTGTGTTCTGAAAGACAACATAGAATTATTAGTAGTAAAAATTTTTCCTTGTTTCTTCATAACACGACAAACCTACCAGTTCAGAGAAACATCAGAGAGAACAAGTACATCAGTTTTCTCATTCTATCAGTTGGAAGAAAGATCAAGTATATTTGTGTTTATTATTTTAACTTAATCTAGACCCTCTCAGTGAATATCGAATGTCTCACTGTCTTAGTTAGGTTTTCTAGAGTCAAAGGTTTGTAAGAGAGCGGATTTATACAGGACACTTATAAGTGACGATGTTCACCCACAAACCAAATGCAGGAAGTGCCGAATGTCCATCTAGGCACTGGAGACCCGAAAGAGCCCATCAAGGGCGGGGAGCCCACAGCACTATCCCGTGTACGTCCATGTCTGCACATGATGGCTGCAGAAATCTTCCCTGGAGCCAGGATACGATGCTCACAGCAGAGATGACAACCAGAGCTCCTCCGAAGCAACAGCAGCCATCCTCGACGACAGCAAGGCCCCGAGCTCCTTCCTTGATGAGGACAGCTGAGCCCCCTCCGGAAGAACCAGCCGCAGCAGAGCTCCTCCTGGGAAACAGCCCGCCGACTAGCTTCGGCTCCCACTCTGCTGTATGTTGTGTCAGCAACAACCCTCAGGTGGATCCTCCACGCCCAGCATCGCACCAACTCAGTCCAGCTGGGCGTTCTGGCTCCAGTTGACCACATTAAGTCCACCACATGCACTAACCAGTATTGAGTAATTCAAGCAGCACAGCAGGACATTCGGAGCCTCTCGGAGGCTCCTTGCTACCCACACACCTCATTAGATCTCTGACTTCATCAGTGTTACGAGATGGCTAGCACGTTGATATTTTTAGCAAAGCTGACCTTGCTTATCTGAACCTAAGCCATAAAATATATTTTAATGATTCCGATTTTTATTTGCTTTTGGTTTTCAAAGAAGTATTTGAAACTTTATCGGCTCATCCTTTTCCTATATCAGGTCATAGTCATTCACACCTATTCATTCAACATTACTTCAATAGATAGTAAGTTTATTAAGCTTCAGATGTTGGAGGGACTGTTGTGCTCCAGAGCAGGGATTTACAAACTTTCCTGTGAAGGGCCAGATGGTAAGTTAATGAATTAGTCAATTAATTTTTACTCTGTGGCTGTTGTAATTACCTAACTTGCCATCATGGTAGCATGAAACCAACCATATGAGTGAGTATGACTGTGTGCCAATAAATCTTTACTTGTGGACATTGACTTTTGAATTTTATGTAAGTTTTACAATAAAAAGTAATATTCTTCTTTTGATTTTTTACAAGTTTAACATTTAAGAAAAAGAAAAACAAAATGAAACAAAACAAAACAGTCCCCAAACCATTCTTAGTTATCAGGCTGTATAAAATACGCAGCTGGATGGGTTTGGTCCAGAAGATAAAATTTACTGGCTGTTGATCCAGAATAATGACATATCAAGGAGTTAAAAGTCATATGGGGCAGTTACGTGAAGGAGATGGAAAAGACATTAAATGTTGTAGAAATAATATAAAAGTTTGATAGGGCTCTGAGGAAAGAGAAAAGTACCTTGGAGCTATGAAGATCTAATCTAATCGTGAAGGACATGTGAGAACTGTGTATTTTGCCTAGGAAGTTAATATAGGAATATCACAAGAATTAAATAAAAGGTGTTTTATTATTTATAAAACAATTAGGCATCAATTTAAATCCTACTGTTCTTTGAATTAAATATTGGGAGACAATGACTTCTCTTGTTACTCCAAGCATATTATTCTTTTTCTATATATCACTTATTAAATAGTAGGAGAAACGATCTACCAAACCTTAGGATTGATCTTTGCCTCGAGACCGAGTTTAAAAGTCAGTGATGGAAGCTTCCTGGGTCTGAAGAAGCTCAGCTTTGCAGGCTGCATCAGGAGCAAACTCGATGGGACCTTCCCTAGGCACTGTGTCTCAAGGGTCCCAATTGGACTGCTTGTTTTGAAGCAGCTTACCATCTAGTGAACTCACTGATTTCAAACAGTAGTATGCCAGAGTTGAAAGGGGATTGAGAAATCTATCTCAAGAATGTGCCACCACATAGGATACAGCTATTCACAGAATTTGTTAATTCAACAGAAGATATTTAGTCAGAGACCCTAAAACTCAGTATGAACCTGTTCCGTACTTCAATGCTGTACCGTTGTCTTAGATGTCTTTTCAGAAAAATTACTTACTTGCTTGTGCCTGAATTCCAAGGTTTCCCCGTGCTAATCCTACTCTGCCTACTAAAGTGTATTTCCCACAATTCCTCTAGTAAATCCTGTAAGTTTGATGGAGGGTCTGATCCTTGTTGCCCCCTTTATCAACCTAAATATTACTCTAACTCCTTTGTGTTGTCTGTGTTTCAGTGTGTAACCATCCTAATTGGTTACACACAGATTATTATTATTTTAATAATCAGAGAATCATTTACAGAGAAAAGTTGTATTCAGTATATTTTGAATTCTTGAGTATGTTTTGTTCATTAGAAACAGGCATTTAAAGTACAATTTTGAAAAAGACAAAATCACAGGAAATATAAACTAGTATAAAATGAACATGCATTCAAGTTTTACTTAACTAATTAGTGACATTTTATAACCCTTTCAGAGAATGTTCTAAAGACCACATATTTATGTAGGCAATTAAGAGTGCTAAAATAAATTTGCTAGTCAATTTGCTAGTCTATATTCATAGAGTAATAAGATATAATACTAGAAATAATTTATATAATAGAATTTTACTAGAAAAAATTTGTGTATCTATGAAGAAATGATAATTCGCATTCCTGTTAGATTTCTACAACTTACAGAGCTGTCAAAGTGCCTCCTTAAAGACAATAAGCAAGTGGCACAGACCCTCACACAATAAGGAGGCCGCGGAAGGTCAACCACAGCCCATCCAGCATTTCATTTGAAGGATACCCGTATTCTTTTGTCTGTTTAAAAGCTATTTCTGGTTATTCCAAGAAGTCATTTTTGTTCCCTCAGTATCTAGCAGGCATGCTAGATAACATGTGGAGAAGCCGGGTCAGGATCAGCTCCCATAATGTGTGAAGAGAAGAGATCCCAGATAACACGAACCTAGAGGAAACACAACACTAGAAAGGAAAGGAATCTTGCACTGAAAGTATGATTGTGTACTGAAGGTGAAACAGATTGTATTTTCATTTCCCGAAAAGTTTATTTTTCCTTGGAAGAGAAACCACTTGTTTTGTGATTTGAGAGAAATTCAGTTTTGGATTGAGCTCAGTGCAGAAAGAGCTTTTGTGTCTACCACACCCAGAGTAGTGGAACATGACAATCCAAGCAGATTACTGCAATGAAATCTTTGATTCTTTATGTGAATAACTTGAAGCATAAACTGAGATAGATGTACTACACATGAAAGAATTACCCATTCCAAATGTATTCTTGGTGTACCTATCACAGGCCCAGCAATATGGCAGGGAATAGGCTACAACCTAGGAAAAGATAAGATTTCAATGTTCAAAGAACTTAGTCTATTGCAGAAACATTGAAGTAAGAAGCACATACAATTTAATGTGTCAAGTGCTGTGGTGAGAAAAGAACAAAGTCCTGCCATGGCACCTGGAAGGGACGGCAGGGTGTGGCTCAGACAAAGTTTTATGAAATGTGGTTGAAAGAATGATGCTTGCTGATTGATCACATGCAGAGATGATGCAGAGGTAGGATTACAGATGTCTTACTTCAACAACAAGATGAATGTTGCCATGAACTAGCACACCACAAATGGAGAGACGAGTTTTAAGAAAAACTAAGTTTAATTTTGATTTGAGCCATTTGCACTTGAGGGACCTCTGGTGTCAATGTTTAGAAGGCAATCTGAGGTGCTCATCCAGAGCCCAGAAGGAAGCATGGAGCCGGGCTGGGCGTTACTGGTCTGTGGCTGGCTCCCTAAGCCACACCATGGATGGGGCTTTTGATCAAGAAAGAGAGAGTAAGGAAAAGAATCCTCCAGAGCTTCAGAGGGAAACCAGGAGAGTGAGGTGTCATTAGAAAAGAAAATGTCTCATGGAGGAAGGAGTGTCCTTTTTACTTAGAAAATGGGAATATTTGGCATTATTAGCAACAGGCGTTTCCCTGTATGTAACGGAAATAAAAAACAGACTTCTATGAATAGGAAATATAAATTATAGTTGGCTGTTTTGAGATTTGTAGAAAGGAAGAGAGATAGAAAGTAGTAGTAGAATCAAAAAGTGGATTCTAGTAAGTTTTTTGCTTTTTGCTTTTTTTTTTTTTGATGGGACACATTTAGGATGGGATACCTCTTGCAGTGCTAACAGAATTAGTAGAACATCAGAGGCTAAAAATACAGGAAAGAAAGTGGAGATAGCGTACAGTCCCAGTCTCCAAAGATGTGAGAAAAGGTGAATTATTCTAGCACAAATGGGGTATTCGGCTTCATGGTAGGGGCAGAACTGTTCTTCCATTCCATTATCAAATCAGAAAAGCAATGAAGGGTGTGCTTGCACACTGATATGCGAACGTGTGTGTGTGTGTGCGTGTGTGTGTGTGTGGTGGACAAAAAGAAGAGCTCTTAACTTGAAAGTGTTGGGTATTTGGAAATTCATGAGGACAAGCGATAATTTGAATTATTCATAAGGAAAGGAAGAAAGTTTCCTGAGAGGGATTTGTGAGCAGGGCAAGGGCTTAGCTGAAGTTAGATACAACGTATTTATGGTGTCATTAATCTGTGTCATTGCACAATTTGCCCCAACAGAGCTCATCAGGGCAGGTAAAGGTGTAGAGAAAGAAGATCCAGGTTTTGATATGCGTGCAAAATGGAAAAGAAGTGGGCGAGGTTGTTGAGAACAGGCACACTCTGAAATCTCTGCTGGACTGGGATTCTTAGGTGGAAATTTGAACACAGAGACATTAAGAGACCAAAGACCAGTGGAAAACAAAAGACATAGTGAGAATAACTAACTGAGAAATTGAGAAGAATGCAGTAAGATAGCAAAATGTCTAAAATGAATATTGTAGAGGTAGAACTTTCCGACTCTTGGCTGCATTGTTTTCAAAAGTAAAATGTATTTTATTTCTTTTGTCAAACTTTATTTTTATTACATATTTGATGGGTAAAATAGTCTTTGTTTAAGGTATATAATTTGAGATTTGATAAACATATACATGTGAAACTATCATCACATTCTAATTAACTTATCTATCACCTCAGATATTTACCTTTTTTTCTTTTTTAGTGACAGATATTTATTTACATTTTCTTTCTCCCTTTTTCTTTTTTTTTTTTAATTTTCTTTTTGATGAGAACACTTACAATCTACTTTCCTGACTACAGGTAGCATATGCTCATGTGATGGACTGTTTCTGTGGAACAATGTCAGGGTTGAGTAGTTGAAACAGAGACTGTATTGTGCAAAAAGGCGGAAGTATTTATGTGGAATTTTACAGAAAAAAAAAATTGCCAATCCCTGCTGTAGAAGACTAGTTACCTAATGAATTCATGTAACACACATAAAAACTAATGATGATAATCTTGATAAAGAGAGTAGCTAGTGACGGGCTGCCTCCCAGGAGGTAGGTGTTGTGCCAAGAACTCTTAGGTAGATTACTTCACTGAAAATCTTCACGACAGCCGTCAATTTAGAAAGAAGGAAATTGAGGTGGACCTTCCGAGCGAGACAGCCAAGATCCAAGTCCAGGCAGCGACCCCAGAGCTCGTGATCTTTACCACGTGCCTCACCACCCTTACTTTAGAGTTTCCACAGCCGAGAATCCTAGGCAATGTCTCAGACTAATAAAACCAAGGATTGAAAATCAGAGTTCCACTACTAAGTCAATTATATTTTAGTGCAAAATGGACACAATATGATACATTTTAAAGCTTAATGAACAGCATTGTATGAGGAAGCTTATAGCAAACGTTAGATGATGAACACGTTCAATTTTTATTGTTCAGTAGGGAGTGTTTGCTGGAGGCATATTATCTCACCTGCTTATTAACTTATATTTCGGTTTTAAAGAGGCGCCATCTGACGGGATCCAGTTGTCAGGATTAGGTGTAGCTTAAAAAATGCTTGCACAGTGAAAAAGAAAATAATAGCTTTATGGCATATCTGGTTCAGATTTAATTTGCAATGCAGTTGTTGCTGCTGGAACATGTATGTGGTCTTGGGAAAACGCTCATTCGACATGGATGGAGTAGGGAGGTTTTCAGGTGGCCCAAGTTCAGTGGAAAATTACACTTCAGAGATTTCCATGTCAGTCAACACTCCAGAATTAAAAGGTCATAATCAAAAGGAATGAAATACAACTGCAAACATCTCCATTATTTCCCTGAGATTTGTTTTATGTCAGCACTCTTGGCAGCTCAGTGCTGGTGTGAGAGATGCAGAAAATGGAGTAGACTAAAAAGATCCACTTATACTGCCTTTCGTGAGTAAAGAATCGAGGAAAATGCCAAAAACACTAATGTGTTTCTACTTTAGAAAGTGCTATCAAAAGGTTTTGAAATTTTGAGGAATAAAAGTGCCTTGAATACCTTTTGATTGTTCCTGTCCCCTGCCTCCACCTTTTTTTCCTCAGGGAAATTTAATTGCCTGGATGTTCCTCTTTCTCCTTTTTTCTCCACCTTGTCTAGTTCATCATTTTTGTCAATCTCCATTAATAGTTCAGCTTAATCATCATCTCCTTTGAAACTCACAAGTCACAGATATTCTGTAATTTCTTTGCGTTTGTGTAATTCTGGCTTCTTCTCCACAGGAGAAGTGACTCTTTTTAGCCTGCCCATTTTATAGTCATAAGCCTGTCTTCCACTTCTCAGTTCTAGAATGCTAAGTTGAAAATAAACTAAATTGAACGCCTGTTTGTTTGTGCTCGGGAAGCTTTGTGAAGGATGATGATGGGTCCAGATATAGCTTCTCTCCTTTAATGCTTTTATAGTCCACTAGGAGGAATCAGTCAAAAGTGAAAAATAATTCAACTACTGTAGGAAGATGATAATAGTTATTAAAAAAATTGCTTTGCGTAATGTGGACATATTAGCGATATTGCTTTTTCAAATCCATGAATGTGGGATGCCTTTCCACTTTTTTATACCTTCTTCAATTTATTTCATCAACTTTTGTGATTTTCATTGTAGAGATTTTTCACCTCTTTCATTAAATTTATTCCTAGGTCTTCTGTCCGTCTATCTATCTATCTATCTATCTATCTATCTATCTATCTATCATACATGCACGTACGCGTGAAAATGCCAATGTATGTCTGTAGCAATTATAAATGAGATTGCAATTTCTATTTCAGATGATATGCTATTGGTACCCAGTAATACTATTGATTTTTGTATGTTGATTTGTATCCTGTAATTTTTCTGAATTCATATGTAGTCCTTTTTGGTGGAGTTTTTGGAGTTTCCTATGTACAAAATCATAGAAATACAACTGTTTTAGTTGAAAAATATAGTTATTATTGAGTGTCTACTATGTGCTGGGTTCCTCTTTTATGGGCTGGGATATAGCTGTGAGATGGCTTCCATGCCCTGAGGAGCTAACACTGTTTTGCTTGTCTCTTTGTTTTTTGGTGGCCGAGATTTGAGTGCAGAGCCCTACACATGCTGAGCACATGCTCCACCACTGAGTTACATTCCAGTAAGAGAAAAGACATAGGAAATAAGATGAGAACAAAATGCTGATTCTGAATTTTTTATACCTAGCATGGTCCCATATCATTTCTTGATTGATTGTGAACAACTGTGTTGTGCTTTTATAGCACACAGCTTCATTTCACCTTTGAAAGACATCAGGGAGCAAATAAGAGAAAATAAAATGAAATAAAATAAAATAAAGTGCACGTTTACATGTTAACGTCAATTTCTGTCGACTGTGGCTGCTGGGAGGCCCGATGTCGGCAGGGAGGGTGGCGACAGTCACCAGAGAAGGACGCGCAGGTTACTGGTGCTTTAGGCTCCTTCAGATGGGACCACAAGGACAACTGCTGTGCTACCTCATGGTGCTCTGCAGGCGAATCCTTCCCGGAGAATTTTGGCATTTATTCATAATGTCAAACTCTTAACCTTAAGCAGACATTTGGTGGAGCGAAGGTTTGGGAGGGCTATGAATGCTACCCTATTACAGATTCCTGTCCGTCTCCAGCTGTCAATGGGCAGCTTATCAGCTGGCTTATTCTAAGTCTGACTGCTTTCAAAGGAAACTTCCACTGTCACCTATTTTGATAACTCCCTATGCATATTTAAGTCTTTCTCGAAGAATTTTATGCCATTTAATTTATAGATTACTTTTAATTGTAATTTTATGGTTCACAATTTCTCCTTAAGGTTATACATCTGGATTCTCTGTTGTACTGTAAAATGTAGCACATATCAATGAAATTTCATTGAAGACTTTGTATTTGGTATATATACCACACATTCTGATATATATATATATATATATATACATATAATTTTATATTTTAAATTATCTTGGATGTACTATCCTAATATTTGGGAAAACATTTATTTTGGAATTCCTGAATATGTAATACACGTATAGATATACATGGTTTATGTACATATATGAACATGCAGATGATAGAAAAGAGAGACAAGTTTTAAAATTATGAATAACCTTTGCTTTTAAAGTTGCTGACTTGTGGGAATAGGTTATTGGAAAATCAGATCTATGACACTTGGAAGAATCTTTTATGTTGTCAGTCAAAAAATACCCATTGGACACCTTACTATATGATCCCTTTGAAGGCACAATTGATTGTTGAAATGAGAAAGAACTTGGGGAGGCCTCGTTCTATATATGCATAAGAAGCAGCAAGGTTTAGTATAAGGGTTACAAATAAAAACTGGGCTTCTAAGGGCTTTCTACCTTAGAGCCTCTGAGTTATGTGCTGTCACAGAGGGAATCATTTGCTCGTCAGTGCAATTAACTGAACAGATATTATTTTTCTTTTTTATTATTTCTGTTACCCAAAAGTATAGCAAAAAAAAAAAAAAGAGAGAGAGAGAGGGGGAAAGAGAGGTCCAACGATTTGGCCAGATTTGAACCATTAGGAAGTGGCAGACACAGGACCAAAACTTGCATTTAACTGCAAAGTTTTCTTTTCCCACTGGGGCTATAGTGGGTAATTACTTTAAGAATTTGATGGGGACAGTTTCTACATTCTGTCCAAGGAATATTTTTAGACATACTGAAGAGTGCTTCAATTTTGGGAGAAAAATGTTTGATGTTAGAAAAGGCTTTCAGGGTCCAAAGGTCACTCAGTATCATCTACCACCATTGGCAGGTACTTTGGAGAGACCAGGCAGGCCAATTAATGTTTCAATAGTCACCTAAAATGCACACATAGCTACAGGTGGCTATATGAATGGTTGGAAGAACAGAAAACAAACAATTTTACCTCTGTGTTAGGATTAGGCAGCGGTGGAGTTGGGGGATGGGATATTAGAGGAGATCATTTCATTGCTTATTTCATAATCTTTGAAAAAAAGCATTAATATAATAAGTGATTTTAAATTTCACAGTGTCATTTGTTTATTTTCATACTTAAACAATTACTAAAAAAGAAATACAAACTGTTGATTCAAAGATTTGATACTGCGAATATTTTACGATGAAAATCAAAGTTAAAAAGCTCTAAAGTTTACTTTTGTTTTTTTGGAAGCATGACAAACCCCTGGACTAAATCTGTTGCCTGCTATTTTCTTGCTTCCTTCCTCTCTCCTTTCTTTCAATAATGTTCTTTTTGCTACAAATTGCCCATCCCTTCCCCCAGGTAAGGGCTGAAGTCAATCACAAAGAAACCCTTATAAATTCTTGTGTTTGATGCAAAAAAATGCACGACAGTTTTATATTTTTATTAAATACATGGGATTCATTTCCTTCTTAATCATTAGGCAAAATTTCATTCCAGGAAAATATACCATATTTAGTCTACAGTTTTAAATATCCCTCTCAACAAGATATTTTATCTCAATTTCAGAGATAGACTCTAATAGGTCATTTAATACTATAACAGCTATGTGACTATTTCACAAAAAAAAATTTGGAGCCATTCTTGGCGTGTTCTTTATAATTTCTGCCCATCATATTGAATTGGTTGGAAAATCTAATATCTGGACCTTACTTCTAGTTTGTTCATTTCTTGCTTAAATTTAATTTCTAAAATCTATTTACTAAATTTGTTTCTATATTCTCTAAAATGATGATTTAACAATTATAAATTATTGTTATAGTGTCTTGGCCCAATCTTAGTTTTCCTCGTTGGAATTTAATCAGGACGAGCTATTACTCTAAGGTGGTCTGAATTCCTAACCGGAACTCACAGATCACAGTATCCTTTAATAGCCTCCACACACAGTGTGTGAAAGAAGTGGAGATTCTTGTCTTGGCCTTGCAGATTCTTAGCTGGTATCTTTTTAAAAGCTTGTCAGATGTGTTTGTAAACCTGAATAATGTTTCCCCTCTACAGTCTTTTTTTTAACAAGATAAATAAATCAAAGTGATTGTGATTGTCTAGTGTAATCTAGATCGTCATTCTGTTGTGAATGCTATAGGACCAGTTTCAATATTCGGTTTTAGCAATAAAAGAGAGATGCCGGACAGATAGCTGACACAGAGCCCCTGGGACACAGACCCTAATCCACATTGGATACCAGGATGAGAGAGGACTAATTTGTATTCTGGGAATGTGTTATCATTTATTTACAGAGCAGACCTTGATCTCTTAGATCTTATTACTGTTAATAATCATTATTTAAAAAGATAGATTCAATGATCTGAATAATTAAGATGAATATTCAAGATTTTTGAGAAAAAAACTTTGAAGGTATTTTTATCATGTAAAAGGAGTTCAATTTCTGTATGTACAAGACTAAATAGATTTTGAATAGTTGATATTTTTGTAATATAATATAATATAATATAGTATAATATATACTATTTCCAAGAAATGGGCCTTATTTTTGGTTACAGTACTCATAGTAGAAGGCAATTAGTATTTTTAGTAAATGCTAAAAAGTAATATGAGCCTGAGATCATTCTGTATCAACATCATATATTGGATTCAAAACACTTTCATGTGTAATTTAAAAAACATGATATACAATTATGTTGTGATACTTAAACTAGCCTCTACAAACTATACTGTAGTTTCCTTTACGATGCTTTATCTTCTCAAACAATATGTATATTTTATGTATAGATATAATTTAAAATACCTGCTGTTACTATGTCACTGATTTAATTATGTCCTGGGAGCTATTTTAAAAAATCCTTTGAAAGGGTGATTAACAACTTACAATGTTACTAGAACCTATCATTTTAAGCCAGCATTTTTTAGCTTAACTGTATCTAGATAACTGTATTTTCATTTGCTGTGAAACATAAGATATGCACAATCTTGACAGATTTGGCTCCATTAATATGTGTAATCCTTTTGTAATCGATAGCACTGATTTAGCTTGTCTAGGGTCAGAACAGAAAAGATGGTTGTCTGACAGCATGGGCAGACACAAAGCCAGCATTCGAATCTTATAAATTACCTGTTTATGGAAAGACTAAAAAATTCCCACTACTTTTCCTCTCTAACTGAGAGAAAAGTCAGTCACCTTCTAAATGGCGTCATAACTTCAAAGGCAAACTACTGTTACATTTCTAGTTTGTTTTTTCCCTCTAAGTCCTTAAAATGTTGTCCTATAAGTAAGTATATTAAGATACACCTTACAGACCTTTCAATGCTTGGTCAGTTTGAAGCCTCCAGAAAAGTGATGAATTTCAGATGAGGATTTCTTCTTTTCTGGGAGAGCAGAGGTGGGCTTTGCCTGTCCATTAGAGGCTGCTTGGTCCGTGGTCACTTTGAGACAACTGTGGCCGCAGACCCTCCTCTGGCCTCTTACTACACTCTGCTATATTTGGTAACTGAACTCATGTTTCAGCAGAGTGCCACAATCCGGAATTCCAGCAGTACCCTGGGAAGCAGCCCCAGGGCTAAAGGCTGGTTCTTCGACATTGATACTACTTGGTATAGAAGGAACTGTACTCAAGGATGTGATAAACAGGAGATTTAAACACGTTCTTTTGTACTCTGATCTTGTAGCTAGAAATCACTACCTGCACTTTTAACATATTCTTAATCAATTACTAGTGTGTGATTTCAAATAGAAAAAGTGACATTTTAAAAGAAGAAGATACTTAACTATAATCTTCTGCTCTGTATATTTTTAGTTCTATAGTAGATTGTCCTAAAATAGTAAATCCAGTCATTATTTTAAAAGTTAGCCACCTGTTAAATTAAAAGTGCTACTGCTTTCTTACCTCATGTTGTTAATTAAAAGTTATGACTGTGGTGTGTATTGAGACACTGTCCAAAGTAGGATGAAATAGGCATGACCATACAGGGACTGAATCTTGTATGCGTTGCAGCATTGAGCTCTTAGCTCACTGCTCAGCCCATCATGAATATTTAGCAAATATTGCTAAATGAATAGATGGTGAATGAATAATGTTCAAGGCAAATATGAACCCTCTTAAATTGTAAAAATGTTTCACAGTCATTTTATTATGTATTCCATAGCATTTCATTGTGACATAGTCTAACATTTTGATCTTGTAAATAACAAATGGAAGTAATAAAACTTTTCTGATCCAAGATGAGGTAGCAGAGCCCAATGTAAGGGACTGAAAGAAACCCCACAAAAGATTCCCATGAAGTTAGCTTGGAAATGAAGTATTGAATTTTCTGTGGTCTGGATAATATGGGCACAAATGATCCAGTTTTGTATGTGAAGAATTTCTTTTTCTTATAATAAAGACTTTATAAAGGTCTTTATAGTATAAAGGTATAGTATAGTGTAAGGTATAGTATAGTATGGTAAAGGTATAGCATAGTATAAAGGTATAGTATAAAAGTATAGTATAGTATAAAGATACAGTATAAAGTATAAAGATCTTTATACTTCATGGGCAAAATCAGCCCTTAAAAACTGGTCCTCCTTGAAATTGATCATTTGGTCCATTCTACTTTCTAAGTGGTTTTGAAATAGATTCTGTTTTGTTTTGTTTTGGTGCTGGGAATCAAACTCAGGGCCTCACGCTTGCTGGGCAAGTGCTTTACCACTGGGGATAAATCCCCTCCCCCAAATTTATTCTTATAGGAAAAAAAATCTCTGGTCAATTGTCTTAGTCCAAAGGTTGTGCTACACATTAATGGAAACTATCACTGACCGTGTAATTTATAAGGAGTAAAACTTTATTTTTCACATTTCAAGAGCCCAGGAAGTCCAAGATCAGTGGGCTGGTAGGCTCATTGTCTGGTAAGTGTCCCATCTCAGGTTCCAAAATGGTGTTTTGAATGCTGTGTGCTCCATAGAGGAGGAATACTGTGTTACATGATGAGGAGCGGATGGGGAGGCGGGCTGCCAAACTCCCTCCATCCAACTTGTTAATAAGGGGGACCGAATCCCATTCCTGATGGCAAAGCTCGTGAATTATCCCCAAAGACCTTTCAACGCTTTCTGAACTGGTGTATTGCAAATTACCTTCCAATTTGAAACTTGAATTTTGAAGTGGGCAAAGACAAACGGTAGCATCGGTTGATTAAACAAGTGTTTACATTTGGAATACAACAAAATACCAATAAACACTGGACAGCAGAGAAATTGAGAAGACAGAAGATGCCAGAAATGAGTGAAATTGCTGGAAACGATAAATACAAAGACGCGTCTAACTAAATTACAAAAAATTAAATGCCTACAGAAGGAATTGCCAATCAGAAGTAAATGATTCAATTCACAGAGTTCCAGAAAGACTCAGAAACTGGAGACACTAGACACTTCCTTGTAAATAATTGGTACCTGCAGGTATTCGTGGAAATGAGCGAGCCAGGGACTGAGAGTGGAGTTGATTGAAAAAAGCCCCTAAGGAACAGTTAGATCTTACAGTACTTTTCCATTTCCTTTCCAAGCATCCCAAAGACTGCCCATTCTCACGCCCAGAGAAGATGGAGCAGAGGGGAGCTCTCTGGGAAATCTAAAGCACACAGTCTCTGGTCCCACGAACGCAAAACATAGAAGATGGAAACCAGGAGGCACTAGAAATAATTTTGTGGTGGGGGAAGGTTGGATCAGAGGAGGGAATGGGGGATTCAACTGTATCTAGAGCTTTATTTTTTTGAGAAGAGTAATGATCCTAATATAGAAAAATGGTAATGTTTGACACATCTCAGTATTGTGAATATTTGTGGCATTTGTTAATATACCTTTTGTGTCTGAAAATATAATTAAAAAAACAAGAATACATAGTGAAACTTTGTCTCAAAAAACCAATAAATAAATGAACGTATGGAAGAAATTATAGGAACCAAAATGTAACTTCCTCATAACTTTAGTCATGGAAAGAATTACTAAGGTCAATCAAGTGGCTGAAATGCCACATATACAAAAGGTTTACTATTAAAACATTATTATTAATTTCAAAATAATTGGATGCTCTCCATCCTGTATAACTCAACCTTTGTTGTTGTCGATAGTAAATTGTGCAGGAGTCACCAGCTTTTTTCCCCTTTTTATACCAGATTGCACCCAGGCAATACCTTTTATAAATGCCTGTTACCGAATGGGTATGTGGAAGGCATGTACATTCATGCTAAAGTTTTTCTTTTATTAAGACATTACCAGAAATACAGATATTCTTGCAGGTCCTAGAAAAAAAATGGAGATAGACATTATGTATTAACATGTATTAGTTACTTTTCTAGGGTCAATGGTTTGCAAGAGATCAGATTTAACACAGGACGTTTACACATTACAACATTCACACACACACACAAGCCAAATGTGATCCAATCAAGGGCTGGGAGCCCACGGCCATGTCCCGTCTATGTCCATGTCTGCTCTAAAAGGCTGAAGAAATCTGTACTGGAACCAGGACACAATGCTCACAGCAGAGATGAAGACCAGAGCTCCCCCAAAGCAAATGGCAGTCATCCCGATGACAGCAAGGCCCCAGCTTCTTCTGTGATGAGAACAGCCCAGTTTCCTTCAGGAGAACCAGCCACAGCACAGCTTTTCCTGGGAAACAGCTGGCCCTCTATCTTCTGGTCCTGTTCTCCTTTATGTTGTGTTGACAACAACCCTCAGGTGGATCTTCTATGCCCAGAACCACATCAACTCAGTCCAGCTGGGCGTTCCTGCTCAAGTTGACCACAGTCAGTCCACCACAACAAATGATCCAATAAATGTTCACTGCAGTGACTGGTGAAAGAAATATGAATATATAAACTAGCGACTCATATTTTTTTTGTTAGTATTGTGGCATAACTCATAACTAGATGAAAACATAAATTTCTCTTTTTTCCAAGGAGTACTGTATAGCCTAGCCAAGTTTTCTTATATTTAATGCTTCTTTGTCTCAGGAGGAAATTTATACTTTTTGAAAAATAGAAATACAAAGTTAGATACTATAGATGTAAAAAAAATTTTTTTTGCATGTATGATTAAAACAGTCCTTTCGAAATGTCTACAGAAAGATAGGGGCTGGGACTCATATGGGAAGATGTTGGTCTCAGCCTGCGAGAAAGTTGGATTCTCAGAGCCTGGGAGGACAGAGAGATGATAAGGTTGGTGGTGGCCCAGACACTGACAGCCCAGATTTCAGTGCTCCACCTGGACACTGAGCTCTAAGCATCGTGGTTTTGGAAGCTGCAGCAAAGGAGTCAGATGATTCTACTTTGTAATAGACATTGGGGGCTGGAACAGTGAATCGCAATGGGGATGAAGTGGGACTACTGACCAGACGCCTCTCTCACCTTTCCCTGATTGCTTGGTCCCTCAGTTCTGGTTATGCCCAGGAATGATGAACTGTAAGAAATATAAGAGGAAGAAAGATAGCCTGTGTGCTTTGTGGGTCCAAGATGTGCCTCAAAGCTGGATTTGAGTTTTTCGAAAAAGATCAAGAAACACTATTGTCTTGCACACTGTGTAAGGTGCAGCAAGTCATGCTTGTTTTACAAATACAAGAATTTGAAAAACAAAAGTTGCTCTTTTTTAGAAAATTTGTACCAGTAGTTTGACCAAAGTTCTTACATTAGTATATAAAGTTTCGAATTCTACTCAGGATGGGATTTGTGCATAGACAATAACGGAATCTCTCAGGTACTTGCATATTTACTACTGAGGCTGTAAAGTGAGATCAGCTCCCCCTTCACTGGGTTCAGGTTCAGCTTTCTCAGGTTTATTTCATCTTCTTAGAAAAAATCTTGCTCTTTCGAGGCACTTGCATTTGTGTCAACCATCCTGCATCCCACTTTTTGTCAGTTAAGACTTTGGATCTGGCTGGGCTGTTGGATTTCTTCTTCACTCCAAGTCCTGCCCTTATCCTGAGTGATTTCAGCACCTATTTGTTGGTTTATTCCATACGTTGTTATATTCTAGTGCTGGCAAAGCTCCGGCACACATGTCGCTGCTGCCGGCTGTTTGCATCACGGAAAGCTCTGAAAGAATTGCCATCCCTGGTATCGGTTCTCACCCTGCTCACCTCTAGTGATCTCCATCTGAATGCTTCTTCTTACAGACCACGCCTCCTGTTCTGCCTCCGAAATCATGTATTAGTTTTCTACTGATTCAAAACAAATACTGAAGAAATTAGCATCTCAGAGCAACAATTACTTATTGTTTCACAGTCTCTGTATGTCAAGAATCCAGTAGGGTCTCAGCTAGGTGAATCTGCATCGGTGTTTCATGAGCTTGCCGTCATGGTGATGTCCCCAGCTGCTTTCGTCTGAAAGCCTAGCTGAGGCAGGAGGATGTTTCCAAGGTGGCTCATTCATGTGTCTAGAAAAACTCAGTGCTATTGTTGGTAGGAGCCAGGCAGACCGCTCCGTATTACTGCTTGTGTCTTCTCACATCACAGCAATTAGATTCCTTCGTAGTGAGTAATTCAAGAAAGAGCAAGCAATAATTCAAACAAGAGCAAGCCGTGATGTCCTTTATGACCTAGGCTTTGAGGTCAGACTTCATATTTTCTGTGTTATGTTTGGCTCCACAAACTGTCGTTATTAATTGTGGGAGAGGGCTATACAGAGCCATGAGCTGGTTGGCCGGGTCATTGTTGATCATCTTGCAGTCTGTCTCCCACCCTTCTATTCCGTTCAACTCCTCAGCTTGACAGCTGCACTTGGATACGTTCAATTTTCAAAAGTTCAAATTCAAACATCTCATTATTTGACTGCAAACTTTCTTCCTCTAAATCAATCATTCAGTGGCTACCCTGTTTTTTCTTCACCAGTATTTCTAGTTTGCAGATCACTCTCTTTCCATATTGTCAATATACCTCCCAGTTTCAGGTCAGTCAAAAGTATAGTGTATTTTGGTCTTTTCCTTTTAGAAGATACAAACTCTAGACAATAGGAAAGGCAGTCAAATCTTTGACGAAAGGGATGTGAGGAGGAAGGCTGCAGATTTGTTCATTCATCTTCCTTTGTTCTTTTCTCTCTCTGATGGGAGAGGCAGCTCTGAAAGTCTTAACTCTCAAAGATGGTCTACTTACTCCCTTTTCTGAACCCATATTTGCTTTCGTCTTCATTTCTGATGCATTTTACCAGCAAACAGGGATCACGGGGCTGCAATAGAATGGCAATTCAGAAATCTGATCAATAAAAAACTAAAATTGGATGCTGAAAACATTTGTAGTATTGTTCCAATGAGCCCCATGTTGGCCGGGAAACAAGTGTCCTTCAAACCCAGCCAATCTTCCTACTTCCTCCTCTTCCTTTGTATCTGCCGTGGCACAGATGCATGGCACAGAGCAAGGTGTGGTGTCAAAGACCTGTTACTTTTTGTGGCCACTGTTAAATGGCTGTGAAATCCACATTTGTTCCCTTTGAGTTCAATTGTATGAACTGTGGTTGAATTTACTACACATGTGTAGCCCAGGCCTGCGGGTGATCTTTCGGTCACATGTTTTTGTGCTGTGAAGATGTTTGCTAGTTTGTGCATGTGCACAAAAATGATCAGAGAAAAAATGTTAGCATGATAATAAAAATAGAGCTGAAATCATCTGAGAATAGATTTCATATTCTATGTTTGCATTAATCAGAAATTTCATTTTCAATCTGCCTTATAGGACCCAAGTGTAGAGAAAAGTTCTGTTTGGGAATGAAAAGCTAGTAACATTAATTTTGAAAGCAAGTTTTATTGAATTTAAGCAAAATAAGTTTAATGTTTCTTTACAAAGAAAATAAAATCATTATATGATTGTTATTTTATAATTACTTATTCACTAATATCGAGTTGAATAAAGAGAAAACCACACACTGGTGCTTTGAATAGTCATATAATGTATGGAATAATTATTAATAAATAGAAGTCAATCATTATGTTAAAATAATCCATCCTGTATAACTGGGTCTCATCCAACTCATAAAGTTTGGCTTAATATATAGAAATATGAAATTTAATTTATTGGGGGGGTGCTAGGGATTGAACTCAGGGTTGTGAGTTTGCTAGGCAAGCGCTCTACCACTGAGCTAAATCCCCCACCCCTCTGGAATTTAATTTGCCATATTCATAAATCAAAAAAGAAAAGCCATATAGCCATTTGGTAGATTATTAATAAGTCTTTGGATAAAATTCAATATTCACTTTCACTTAAAAATACTTTGTGGGATAGGAAGAGAATGTTTGTACCTTAACAGTATATATTAAGGAGTATGTGCATGTATGTACATGTGTATACATCTACACATTTAACCACATACATATATGACTAAACACTAAGAACTATTGACAATTAATATACAAATCTTTTTCAGGGGGTGTTTGGTTTTTGGTACTGGGATTGAACTTAGGGCCTTCCCATTCAACTGCAACTCCAGGCCTTTCAAAATTTTTTATTGTGAGACAGAATCTTGCTAGGCTGCTAAATTGCCCAGGTTGGGCTCAAATTTATCATCCTCCTGTCTCAGCCTCCCAGAGTTTTGGGATTATAAATGTGTCCCATCATTCCCGGCTATGCAAATCCTATATATGCAGGAAAGATGAGGGGGGTTGGAATAATGGAATAAACGGAATGATATATCCTGTTCTATCCAGGAAGAATTGATTTTTAAAATGAGTTTCATAAAAATATTCCATAAACATAATGTAATCTCAATCAAAATTGCATTTTGTTTGGGGAAAATAGAAAAATAGATACAAGCTTTTATCTAGACAAATTTGCATAGCAAAATATTCAGGAAGGCAGTATAAAAAAGAGTACTACATGGGGCGGGAGTTCTAACAAATTCCTGTAGTGGAACCACAAGGAACGAGCTAATGAATTAAAGAAAATGATGTGTTGAGTCCCCTTTGGGAGAACCAGCTGCAGCAGAGCTTCTCCTGGGAAACAGCTGGCTGCTATCTTCTGCTCCCATTCTCCCTTAGGTTGTGTTGGCGGTAAACTTCAGGTGGATCTTCTACACCCAGAACACACCAGTTCCATCCAGCTGGGAGTTCCTGCTCAAGCTGACCACAATAAGTCCACCACATATGCTTTCAAAAGTGGTAAAACAAGAAGTGACATAGGAAATATATCCCAAATACACCATTAGGTGCAACAAGCACATCTTTTACTAATTATTACACCTGGAAATTAAAATTAAGTGAAATTTAATTCTTTTTTTCTTTTGTATTTGAAATATGTATCAGATTGCCCTACACTTATGATCGATTTTATAGCCTGAAGTCATTTTAACCTTTTGAAACTGCTTCTTGATTAATATATGAGTTTAAAGTTTTTGAAACTCTTCAGATGTAAAATAGAGAATAAATGATTCAAGAAATTCTATGTTCAGTATATTTCAAATTTGCTAAATCCTAAATAAATTTTATTGGTTTTTAAGTATTTGAAGCAAGGTAATCTCTAGTGTTGGTCTTCTTTTTCCTGTTGATTTTCAGATGATCACTGGACTGTATTCTGCACTTATGGACGTTCATTTTCACCTGACTACCTTTAAAATGTCATATCCTTTGACCTACTCTTTGACCTACATCAAGTGTGAGGACATAATACTAACT
>PVJO010019873.1:0-33285 GCA_004026905.1 Hystrix cristata
GATATACCGCTGCAGTTGCAAGTTTAACTTTTGGTTGCCAAAGGAGGCCGGGGACAATTTCTTGGGAGAGATATCTGGGAACAGACAAGCACCCTTACAGAGCCGGGGGCAGTGAGCTGTGGTCAGGGAGGGTGCTGATCTTGGCCGGAGCTGGAGGAGCTGAGAATGCAGTTTGGCCCCGGGATTCTGGGCCCAATGGCTGGCACCTCCTGCTCTTCTTCCTCCTCACTCTCATCTCAAGTGTTTGTCTAATCACCTGCTAGCCCTCCCAGATGTGTCCTCCTGGGCTCCTGGAGGCCAGGCAGCCACCTCCCAGTGCCTGCAGGCTGCTCCTTTCCCATCCCCACAGCAAGCGTTGATTCCACAGCTGTCCCTGTTTGCGGCATGAGCACCATCGCAGGCTGGGTACTGTGGAGCAGAACACACAGTTTCGGTGCCAAGGGGCACACTTGCGTGCCATGCACAATTCCTCGACGCTGGTTACTACTTAAGAGTTTAAATAAAGTGGCTGAGTGACTGCATTCCCATGCTCTCCGTTTTCATTTCTGACAAACAGGAATAACTCTTCATCCAGTTTGACCCAACCATAAATGGGGTAAAGGTGAGGATGAACTTGGAGGGGGGAAGCCTTTCATTCTGAGCAGCCTGGTGCAAAGCTATTACGATGTCATGTCTTGAAAATACGCATGAGAAGGGGGGCTACTTTGAAATACTCCCAGCAAATGGTCCCTGTTTCCAATAAAACAAAGTATATGTAAATAATAGCACATGAAACAATGCGGGGGTGGCTTCCTGCTCTCGGGATGGGTCTGCGGACTTGGCGAGCTCAGGCTTGCTCCTGGTTCACTCTTTGCCCATCAGAGAGCCTTGCCAGAGAAGCAAGCTGAGAAGCTTCCGCTGATGTCTGTTCCTCTCTGAGGGAGTGTGCTGGGGAATGCTCACAGCACTGACTTGCGAGAGCTGTTGGAGCCAGGGCCATGGGCACAGAGAGCCAGGCACCTCTTGGTAGGCGTCCCTCTATTAGCCATGTTCCTTGGGAAAATGGGAGAAGAAATAGTGCCAGTTAAATGTAACAAATTAAGCCACATCCTTGCCTTGGCTAATTCAGATAGAAGAAAATGAAGTTTTTCTGACACTCTCTCTCTTCCCACAAATTTCTGCCTAAATGTGCAAAGGAAAGGTAGTTTTTCTGTGTGTTGGGAAGGTACACTTATTCATCAACATTCTGGAGCAAGGGGATCAGTGGAGGATTTTCTAAGTATGCACACGCCAGCCAGTCCGTACTAACAGGGCACCTCGAGGTGTGCTACCTGCATCCACTGGGTCAGTCTTGAGGACCATGACATTCCTGAGCACAGGCGGGCACCCTGGTGGCAGCTACACCCAGACAACTGCTCAGATACCAGTCTGCCCCAGCAATGCCTCGGAACAAAGGGAGCACTGTGGGTGGAGTCAAGAGCTACTCCCGATTGCTCAGTCCTTGTTTGGCAGCACTGAGTTTGCACAGTTCTTAGAGATCATTGACTCCTTGTAGACAAGGGACTTCTGTTTGAAATTGCCACCAGATGGAGAGGTCACTTGCTAAGTATGCAGGAGAGAGGAAGATGGAAATCAGATTTAGTGAGTGCTGCTTTACCCACTGGGAATGCAATTGCCTGGATATAGTTTTTCCTCTGTGTTGTTCTTTTGAAATCCATCAAAACAGAGGAGAAGGAAAAAAAGAAAGATCAATCTTTGTTAAAATAAGGAAATGCTTGGCGTTACAAACCATGTAGTAGGAAATGTAGTGGAATTTGGAAGAATACGGAAAGCTGCTATCAACCTCCTCAGACTGTAGACAAAACTGGATTTTTCTAAAGGTGATCACTGCCCCTGGAATGCCCTCCATGACATGAGGGACACAAGGGGCAGAGGGAAACGCTAGCTCTAGACCTGCGGCACACAGGGCATCCTAGCAACCCCCATCTCCTCTGCCTCCTGGCTGAGAGAGAATCCCTGAAGACAAGGAAAGAGGCAGAGAAGCAGCCTCATTGAGTCATAATCCACAGTCCCTTCAGCATAAGGCACACTCCAGGGCATCACATACACACGCTCCATTAGTGCTCTGGAGGAGTGACTGCCAAAAAGTACAAAACTTCACGCACAGACATCCGGAAGAAGGTACTCTGAATTACAGGCTTGAAGAGTACATGGTAATGTCAATAGGTAGATCTCAGACACATTCCAGAGAAATTATTAAACCTCAAAGGTAAAAAAGGAATCTTTGGGGCATCCAGGTAGAAAAACACAAATCCCCTAAAAGAAGAAAAATGAGGCTTGCTTCAAACTGACCACCACAACATTCGATGACCACATTCAGCATGGACAATAAAGTCATGTCCATGAATTCTGAACAAAGAAAAATGTTTTTGCCCTACTGGGGATTGAATACAGGGCCTTTGCATTGAGCTACATCCCTAGGCACCATGCCCCTTTTTACTTTGAGACAGGATCTCACTATGTTGCTAAATTGCCAAGGCTGAGCTTGAACTACAAATTCTCCTGCCTCAGCCTCCCAGAGTGTTGGATTTACAGGCATATACCACCATGCCCAGCTCTGAACAAAGTAATTTATGTGAATCTATGTGTGTTAAACCCAGGCACCTTGCCACCCTCACTCCCCCATATACACAGGTGGGCAAGAGGATTCAAGTACTCCCCAGACATGAGGGAACACAGCACCACTGAGCTATGGGGGTGAGAGACAGGGTGACTAGTAAACAACTTGCAGGCTGAATCTAGGCAACCAAGAAGAAAGCAAAAAATACTGGAATATCCCCATCCAGTTGTGGTTCTCCGAGCAGCGGCACTGAGTCGTGGGGGGGGGGCTCGTTAGAAATACGGACCCTTGGGCACCACCAGAATCTTCACTTCAGTAAAATCACCAGCTAATCCATGTGCACATCAAGCTTTGATAACCACTGTTCTGAAACAAATAAACCACAGCGGAAGAACAGGCCACAGCCTCTGAGCAGTAAGGCAAAAAGCACCTGGGCATTACAGCAGAGAAGGGTAAGCGCTGTAAGCATCATGGCTGTAAAAACAGCAACAGAAGAAAGCCAGATTTGGGAGGCAGGGAGTGGGAACAGGAAATCAACAGGTACTGTGAAACCTTAAAATTGTGAGTAAGTCTCATCTCCCACATTTTCCTCCAGAACTTTACAGAATATCTTTCAGAAATTGAAATAACTTATAATGAAGGAAGATATTTCTGAACTGCAGCAATTTTTGCAGTTTCATTTTAATTTTTTATCTATTAAATTCAAATCAAACTAAACTTATTGCTTTTAATTTAAAGATGTGTATAGTAAGATTCTATTTCTGCAAGCGTTTCAGTTTACCTAATTAGCTATCATTCTATCAGAGAGACAGAGACACGGAGAGAGAGCTATGCATCAAATGTTAGTAATTTCTTCTAGATGATTGAATTTGAAATAATTTTTCCTTTGTCTTTTTTGTACTTTTGTCTATTACTTGATTTTTAAAACAAATAATAGCATGTATTATGTTCACACAAAAAGTTCTTTAAAAGCATAATCAGAAAGGTCTTTCTTTTAAATAACAGATTTAAATAATGTTCTAAGTAGTACTGAGATTTTATAGAATTTGCTGAAGAATAACTCAAATGAAGATTTAAAAAAAAAAAAAAAGAAATAGAGAGATAAGCCGGTTAAAAACTTAACTGCCTTATCACTAAACACTGCTTCCCGTTAGGAGGTTAGAAAAATCTGGCAATGCTTTCTCTCAGGAAGCTTCTCATTAGGAGCCTTTGAAGCCTGTCTGTGGCCCAGTCCTGGTCCCCAAGCTCAAGGCGGCTGTGGCCCTACTCCGCGCTCAGCGATGCCTGCACCTCAGCTAAAGAGGGAGGCCTGCTCGGCTAACAAATGGCCCTTGAAGCCTTGCTCCAGACCACTGGCTCTCAAATTGTGATGGCTACCAGAATCACCATGCAAAAACCTGGTGAAGCTCTTAAAGGCCAGGCCCTAACTTCCTTCAATGTTCCGGGTCCTGCCTTTTTTAGCAGCTCTTAGGTGATTCGGAGAGGACTGAATCGAAGTCTGGAGATGAGCCAGGTATCAAAAGGCCTCAAACCTTCCCAGGTGACTCTAATTGCAGCCAGGGCTGTAAACCCCTGCCCTCGCCTGCTCAGGGATTTATGTTCCACTGAGTCAGCCAAAGAAGGATGTGGTGTGTGCTGCTTCTCATGCCCTGTGACTGTGCAGCAGAGTAAGACTTGACAGGCAAGTCCAGGCCCTGGGACCACACCTGACCAGTGAAGGGGCTGTTAATGCTGGGTGCACTTAGCTGGCTGGCACCCAAGCATATAAGTTAAGTATCTCAAACCAAGCTGAAATTTTACTTCAAAATAATGGTATTCAACTGTCCTTTAGATCAGCCTTGTGGCATACAGATGAAGCACCAGAGGACTAAGGTCCCAGGCGATGGCCTGAACCTCCCTAGATGATCCAGTCTCCCTTCTGCCAGCCCGGTGCCATTCCACTACACTAGGAGATGACACTCACACAGTGGAAGTGTGATGAGACATCTTTGGGGGATCGATCATTTAGCACTGTGATAGCAGTGACTTTAACCTCTTCCACTTTGCTGACAGGCGACGTCACCAGGGACTGCCGGCCTTGGAGGGCCTGCCCCAAGGCCTGGAACCCCTGAGATTCTCCAATGCGCTTCTCAAAGAGAGTACCAGCTGAACACACCAGTGCATTCTTAGAAATGCACTCGGTCATATGATGGAGTCTCAGCTTCCCGAGGACACAGAGTGAAGCCTCTGAGAACGTGCACCATGGAGCCCGCTTGCTTTGGTTTGAACCCTGGCAGTACGGCTCAGGAAAGCTTGTTTCTCCTTTCTCTGTGCTTCTCTGTCTTCATTTGAGAGTAATAATTATACACCCCTCATGGTTGTGTGTGAGAACTAATTAGGCTCCTATTGTAAGTGCACAAGACACACAACAATGGACAGTTCTTAGCACGTGGCAAGCCTTATGTACATTTGTTATGATTATTTTCAAATTGTATCAACCTAGTGTATGAATAAGACCAACTTTCTTTGCTCCTTCACATCCCAAGCCAATGCTTTGCCCTGCATACCCCCACTCCTACCTCATCATCTCGTTCTCCCTTTGTGGTTTGTGCTTGGGTACTAGCGGCAGCTTTGCTACCCTCTCCCATTTCAACTGCTGCACCTGTCCTGGCCACCCTGATTTCAGTAGTGCATCTGAGACCCTCCCCCATGATTTTGTGGTGAGTGTGAAGGCTGGCTGAAGCCCCAGCTATCCCATTAGTCATAATTCTGTTAGATTATCACTGCTGCTTTGAGAAATGGGATGGCATCACCTGGCTCTGCCCTTGGTCCTGACCTGATCAACATTTTAATCCATAAACTGGAGGGGAAATATTTAATGGGGTGTATATCAAATCGGGAAGTGACAGAAAGCTGGAAGAAATGGCCAAAATACTGTTGAGTGAGTTCAGATTCAGATTGATCACAGGGGACTAGATTCTGGGTAGAAGCCAAGAAAAGGTGCTCTTTATACAGGAGAGATGTAAATTACAAATCAGGGCACTTTGGCTGTGCAGCACACTAAGTGAAGGAGAGTGAGGTGTGAAGGTGACTGTAGACATCCTGTGCTGATCCATCTTGGGCTGCATCCTAGAAGGGCCCACCCGCTCTCCCCTGGATTGAAGAGGTCCCTGCCAAAGAGTTCCGTCCTGTTGTGGAAGCCACAGCCACAGGATGTCATAAGAATGCCAGTGATGGGAGTTCGCAGATCATTCCTTCGTTCATTGATCGATTCACCATCATTTATCTTAAGCCTTATCTTGGCAAGTAACTCCAACTGGCCCAGGAGCCACTAAAATAAAAACCTCACTCATTCTGGCTCTTCCAGAGCTCTGAGAGTAGGGGCTGGAGATGACCAGGAGTACATTAGATGAAGTTCCCTTTCTAGCAATCAGACGGGAATGAGTTCTTGTCATCAGCTGTGTCCACACAGAGCACTCGTGGCTGGTAAGGGAGCATATAAGAGATTCACACTGCATCAGGCAGTGGAACCCCTGTAGTCTTCTTCTAAGCTGCCATCCCATGCATGCTTCTAGGACTCACACAAAGAATTTGGGATGGCAAGTAGAGGAGAGAGACGAGGGAACTGGGGAGGAGGTAAACTGAGTCAGAAATCCTTTCACAGCCCAGCCAGTTTTCTCTTTGCCTCTAGGCCATTTCTGACTTGTTTCTGTCTAGACGTGGGATCAAAGTGACTCCTGGTCTTTGAAGTCCCACCCACCAAGCACATGGCATCAGCCCATAAGTGAAATGCAAATTAAATCTATAAGGACACCATGATTTAGTTGTGGCGAAGATCTGGGTGGCAAAGATCAACATGTTTGATGCAAGATGGTGGTTGGCCTCGTACCTTGTGGGTTGGGGCATTACCTAGCACAGTCTTTTGAAAGAAAATGTGGCATCATGTATCAAAATTTACATGCACACCCTCTCCCTCTCTGTAACTCTGTTTCTGAAAATGCCTATATGGATATACTCACACTCCTACAGAGTATTTTACTGAACAAGGACGTTCAACTCACCATTCTTTTTCCTTTAGGTTTCAGCAGGATATTTCTATCTTTTATTATCCTTTTATGGTGGTAAAATATGCATGACATAATATTTATCATTTTAACCATGAAAAAGTATATAATTTAGCGGCATTAAATCCACTCGCCAAATTGTGCAACTATCAACACTATCTATACCCAAAACATTTTCATTATCCTTAATATGAAATTCTATACCTACTAAACAATAACTCCCCATTTCTGTCTCCCCTTTGCTCTTGGTAACTATATTCCACTTTCTGTCTCTATTTATTTTCTTATCCCAAGTACCTCGTGTAAGTGGAACCATACAATATTTTCTTTCTGCGTCTGGATTTTTTTAACTTAGTGTAATGTTTCTGAGATCCATCCAAGGTGCAGTGTATATTAATATTTCATTTATTTTTAAAGCTGAATAATGTTCCAATGAATTTACATACCGTATGTTGTTTACCTGTTCATCTCCTGGTGGACAACTGGTTGTTTCTTTTGGCAGTTGTGAATAATGCTGTTATGAATATTGGTGCACAGATACCTGTCTGAGTCTCTGATTTCATTATTTTTGTGTAGCACTCTCTTTGGTGACAAAGATTGGAAACAATCGCAGTGATTATCAACAGGGATCTAGTTAAATAAGTTATTGTATATTCACACATTAGAATACAATGCAACCCTTTAGGGTGAAGCTGATTTTAAAGTCTTGGTATCGAGTCATGTATAAAAGGTATCATGGTGAAAGGAAGAAGAGGAGGAGGCGGAGGAGGCAGCAGCGAGGGGAGCTGGGAGCATGTTGGGTGCAGACTCCCCGGAAAGCCCCAGCACAGCCAGAGGGCGCGGTCCCCTCAGAGTCCCTGGGCCTGCGGTCAGCAGTGACAGAAGACATTGCTACGTGCTCTTTGCACTACTGGAAATATTTTAATGAACCGAATGTTTTACCTGCTCAAAATTTACCAATATTTTGTTTAATTGGCATGTGATCTCTTGAGATCCTAAAAGTGGTCACAGGACCAGCAGCAGGTGAGGATGTGTGACAGACAGCGGGGTGGCTGCGGAGAGGCCCTGGAAATGGAAGTGAAGGTCTGTCTGACATTTACCACCACAAGCCCTAGAAGCATCACTGTTGCTGCCCGTCTTCAAACACTGCGCTCACTGTTAACAACCTCCTTGATGCTTCCTGGCGTCTCATTTCCATCCCCCTTCTTCTTCTCTTCCTCCCCTCCTTAGGAAAGTAATTTGGAGAGCTGCGAGATGAAGCGTGTGAGCTCTCCGCCCCTTTGCTGCTCAAGCCTCAGCCTGCCAGAGAGGGCGGCCACTGAGTGAGTGTTCAAAGTTGTAGGGATGCCTGCTCCGAGGGAGGTCAGCGCTCCACCGGGAGAGGCCTCCTCCGTCCTCCTCAGGCTGAGTGTGTCAAAGAGGTGTCTACACTGATCCAGCTGAACAGGCCTCACAGGATGATAATCAAATCATATTTGAAAATGAGATGAGGAGGGGAGTCATAATAAAAGCTAGTGAAAAGAAAAATAAGGTGGAAGTTGCAGAAACTGTTGCTCTGTATTCTAAGGCTTTCCTGGCTCCTAGCAGGGTTTGAGATTAGTGTTGATAATAGCTTCACCGTAGGACCACAAAAAAAACCTCAATGGAACTGGGACCGAGGCAGGATCCATTTATCCTCTTGGGGTGAAATAGAAGGTATGATTTTAAAAAGACAAATTATACAGAATGCATGTAATTGATGTGCATACTCAGAAGCATGGGAGGAGGACCAACTGCACACGATTGCACAATATCGGGCATTATTCTCATCAAGAGTTTCTTGTAACAATGACAACCCCAGGGCACAGTTCAAGTACTCTGGAGAGTGGTACTAAGAGTTGAGTTCTAGAATAAGTTGCATTATTTTTGCATGGTTAATTATTTGTTTGAAAGGGCAGTGAAGAACACTGGAAGGAAAAGTGAATTTGTAGATCCTGATTGATAATGAATCTGCTTGCTTGGGACAGGGCTCCAGAGGTCGATTAATCCATTTCAGTGGACTGTTCATCCTCTGAATGATTTTTTTTTCCTCTTAAAGACCTTTATTTATTTGAGCGCCTTTCATTGAACTGCGTGTACTCTTCTGATGGACAGAGATGATCGCTGTCACCTCTGTGGTGTCAATATCCAACACCCAGAAGGCCTTCAAATGATGTTTAATTGATTAATGGATGGATTTATTAATTAAGCAAGACCTCATTTTTCAAAATGGGAAGGCTATCATAAGTAGAAGTTCAGAGCTGAGTCCTTCGCATTCAGGTGGAAGTGGTAAACCAGTCTAATTGAGGGGTTCCAGTAACTCCCTGATAGACTAAATCACCAGTGAAGGGGCTGGCATAGGTGCAGGGGCTGGAGAAGCACTGTCCTGTGTCTGGGGAGTGTCCACCTGGGGACCAGACACCCAGGACAAGGAACATCTCCACAGAGTTGACCGTGTGTCCTCAGCCTACGTATCTGACATCTCTGGAAACAGAAGTATGGAGCAAGAGTAATCCACAAAAGGCGAGGAAGGGCGGGCTTTGGTCAAGGGCAGAGTCCCACTCCTGGCATATCAAGGGCTTCTCAGAGGCCTCCCTTATCCCTATAGAAAGGTGATGGACACAAGATCACAGGCCACCTGAAGCAAGAAGCTCTTTGGTGGTGCTGCCCAGCGTCATGGCTAAAGCCTTCTCCTGTGCGAGGCTGGGCCTGAGAGCTCCCAGGCAACCCTTTCATCCTTCCTTCTCCTTCCTCTCCAGACCTGGGCTCCCATCCCTACCAGCTGATACCCCCTTTAAAAGACATGGAGAACAGAAGACTGAACAACTCCACACTCTCCTGCCACATTAAGACATCTCCATCACAGCCCCTCACCTTTCTTTCTCCACCCGGCAAGTCCGTCGCACTTCACTTGCCCAGAACCCTGGCTAGTCCTAACAGGAGGCAGCCTTAGATCATCCCTGCTCTACACATATCTGACCTCATCCTTTGCAGATCTAACTCAGACTGGCTTTTTCAAACATTCCTTCCCTGCCTAGAAAATTGCTCTTTCTGGTCACAATCTCCTTCCCTTAGGATATAAAGCTGATCAAATCTTCCTTATTCTAACAACAGCAAGAATAAACCAAACAGAAAACCTTTTGGCATGAAGATTTCTCCTCAAGCTGTCTTCTTTCCTTCCTTTTTAAATCTACACCTGAATGCTTCCACTTCCTCAGCCCATTCAGCCTTCCATGAAAGGAAGGGATTGTCTCCATCATAGTTCTGAAACTAAAAGTGACCAGCAATCCATCAGGCATTAGATCTACTTGACCCTTCTCGACCAGATGTCATGGACCTGCTTTTTGAGCTGGGCTTTGCCCACCTACCCTGTTCCGCTTGGCTCCTGCCGCTCTGTTCTCTTCCTGCTTCTCGGGCTGCAACTTCTTTGTCTCTCTTGCCGGCTTATCTTCTTTCTCCTGCTGCTGCCATGTCCCTCAAAGCCCAGAGTTCTGTCCTCTGTCTGCTCCCCTCCCCCTACACTGCTTTCTTTCTCTATATCCTCTTCCTTGACAACAACATCTCAAGTTTTTTTTTTAAAGATCTATGAAACACTACAAATACAACATTGTGTTAGACACTGTTGATGCAATGGCAAACAATATTTCTTTCCAAAAACTATCTTCTGACAGAAGGATAAATGACAACACAACATAGTTAGAAGTTTGGGGCCCAAAATAGGGGTAGCAGGCCCAAGGTGTGGACAATTTTTCAGCAAAAATTTTATACTGTCAGAGAAATGTCAAAATCTCACAACCACCTCTCTTCAAACTGATAGCAGCAAGTACCCCAGTGTCAGGATGGGATAGAGGGTCACTCCAACAGAGATGGATGGAGGAAACCTACCCAGTTTTAGTAGACTACTACATCCTGACTACAACCAGTCTGCCTCCTAGGAGAGGAACTGTCCACACAGCTACCTCTCTTCTCAAATGTTCTATTCTTCTGGGGTCCTTTATTAAAGAAGAAGGAAACTCTGTTTGTCAGAAAAATAGTTAATCCTCAGAAAAGAATATGCAGATGCCAGCTCCAGTAGGTCAAGGAGGAGGGCTGCCAAGAATAGCCAAGAGATGAAACCACACACTCTGGAGGAGACTCTCCCCCGGCCGGTGGGGGAGTTCCCTTGTCCCTTATCTCACGGTACTCCTCTTCCTCATTACAAAACCTCCTGCACCTCAGAGCATGGGGAGATAGAAATTAGAGGCAGCAGAGAGGCCCCCTCTCTCCTTTGGAGCTAGCTTTGAGGAAATCTGTTTTTCCTTCCGCCAAAATTCTGACTCCTGAGTTTGTGAGTGGCAGACAGTATAAACTTTAACCTAACCCCTGGCAACAGCACTCTGCCTAAAGGAGAGATTTCTTGGCAAAAGAGAGAGAAAGCTCATAAAGCTCCGCCCTCTGTTCTGCCTGAGGCCCAGGGCTACCTAGGAAGAACTGAGCTATACTGCAAGTCAAGAGAGTTTCCATCTCGCCTCTCCTCTTTCCCTCCCAGAAAACAACTAGACAGAGTACAGCTATCCAAGGACCGGAGATGTGTGATGCTTTCTGAGAGCTGTTAGCACTGGGGGAAGCATGCTTTGTGCGAAGGAGTAAAGAATAACATCGCAGAAGTGGTGCACGCAGTAAACTGTATTTTTCACATACTGCATCAGGCTAGAAGATCCAAAGAACTAGATGCTATAGGTCAGACAAATGTGTGACCTGAGCAGAGCAGAGATACATCAAGGGAAAACCTGCTCCAGGTATGAGAAATTGGACTGGGAGCTGCACACATCCGTCTCCACAACTGGTGCAGAGGCAGCCTGGGAATGAAATCAGGCTGAAAGCAGGCAGAAACCGAGTGCTAGTGCAAGCTGCCTGCCCTGTCTGCAGAACCTCACTGAATCTCAGCAAAGCCCATCTCGCTTTGAAAGCAAAAGCACCACCTATAACAAAAATGGGAACATTATTCCATAGTGTCAGGAAAAGCACCTCTCTAAAAATGAGATACTGTGGAACTAAGAAGAAAAATACAGGAAACTTTATTTTTCCAAGAATACACAAAAAACTGTGATCTTTGACTTAGACTTAAAAAAAAAATCTTAGACTCAAAAAGTCACAAGAAAGGAAAATCAACAGGATGGGATGAAAAGGAAGGTGCATGCCAAGAGGAACAATGACTCAAAAAAATGAAAATAATAACAGGAACAAAGCCACTTTCTGGCAGGAAAGATCAACACTGAAACCTCAGAGTATCAAATCAGTAATACAGAAAGCAAATGTGAGAGAAATTAAACCAACTGGGTAGAAGGAAGGAGATTTGGAAAACAGAGAATGAAGACCCACACGTAGATAATGAGGGTTCCTGAAATAGAACCCACCACAAATGAAGCAGAAGATAAATGAAAGACAGGATGTAATAAAGTGTTACCGAGCTGAAGCTGGAGCTTCTGTACAGACCGACGGGCTCGCCAGGCAAAATCAGCAGAAGAAGACCCCAGTGGCACCTGGGAAATCATAATGTCAGAGGGAGAAAGCTGGCTGCCCGCTGGTTGAGTAAGGTGGCTTCAGACATGTGAGGACACTGAGCAGACCCGAGGACCAGAGGGACACGGATGATGGCACAGGAGACCTCTCCAGGGTGTGGGGAAAGAACTACGCGGGGAATGAGGCTGAGATACCAGTTAGCTACTGAGAAACAAGTTAAATCCCTACTTTATACCAAATCCCAAAATGAATCCTTGCTGGATTAAATACCTAAATGAAAAACTGAGCCGCAAAAGTCATGTGATGAAGCACAGATGAATATTTATGTAACTTCAGAGTGAGGAAGAACTTTAAAAGAAGAAGCCAAGGAGAAACGCACATGAAGAACAGGACGTATGGACTTGACTACATAGAAATTTTGAATTTTGCTCTAAGTATTTCAAAGTATAAACTAGAAAAAAATGAAATATATATGACAATAGTACATAGCATTCAACTCAGTAGAAAATAGGTAAATGATAGAGGCATTAACAGTAGAAATACATATGTTTTGAGTTTAACTAGCAATCAATTAAACATTTTCAAATAAATAAGATTTAGAATTTTTCTGCTATCAGAATAACAAAGAATCAAAAGAACTATAATGAGTTCTGTCGGAAACATGAGGAGAAAACAGTCATCGTTGCAAGCATCTGGGGTTTGGAGGGTACATCGTCGGTACAGCATTTCTCAATGACGATGTGAATTTTTAACAAGAGCCTCAAAAGTGGGGAAATTTATTTTATCTAAAAATCCCACTCCGTGGAATTTATTTTGAAAATATTATTCATTAAGTTATCAAAAATATGTGAACAGAGACATCACTGGGTATTGTTTGTCATGCCAGAAATAAAATTAAAATAACCTAAATGTCTAAGTTTAGTGAAATGTCACTGAATTTAACATAAGGCAATTGTTAACAAGACCACCTCAGCATCGATCGACATGAAGTGGCGAACAATATATCCTAAAAGAATCGTAAATGTGCATAGCACCATTTTTAATTAAAAAAAACAACTCACCTATATGCACATGATACACCAAAATATTAGCAGCGGCTATGTTTATAAAATGGGATTATGAGATTCTTTCTTTATGTTTATTTGTATTTCTACTTTATCACGAATATGAATTATGTATGAATTTTTAAAAGTTGTTTTAAAATAAAATGCTCAACAGAATAATTTCTAGGTCATATAATAAGCAAATATGTAGATTTGCACAAAACTAATGCTCTTTCCAGACCAACTACTCTACCACTTCACATTCCCACCAGCAATGAGAAGGAGAGGCAATCTCTGCATGATCTCATCAGTGTTTGTTGTTATCACTGTATTTTATTTTAGCCTTTCTGACTGCCAAGTAGTGATGTTGGACTGTGGTCTTCATTTGCATTTTTCTAATGACTAATAAGGTCACACGTTTTATCCATATGCTTACAGTTATTTGTAGAAAAACAAAAACTTGTATTCACACACAAAACTACATATGAATGACCACAGCAGCCACAGCAGCTTTATTCGTAAGTGCTGAGAGCCGTGAACAACCCAAATATCCCTCAAAAGGTGAATAAAAACAAACTGTAGTGCAATCGTAGTAAGAAAAATTACACAGCAATAAAAAAGAATGAAATGTGAATGCATGCCACATCCCCATTCCTTTGGGTGGATCTTGAGAAAATCGTGTGAGTTTAAAAAACTCCCTTACATATTGTATAAATCCGTTTACATAGCACCTTGAAATGACAAAATCCTAGAGATGGAGAATGAACTGCTTGCCAGGGATGGGGAGGAAGAGGAAGAAGGGAAGGAAGAAGAGGCAGAAGAGAGTCTGCTATGGCTATAAAAGGTACCACTGGGGATGCTTGAGACAGGGCAGCTCTGTATCTGGACTGAGGTGGTGGTCATGTAGTTCTACATAGATAATAAAACTGACGAGAGCTAAACATGCATGTGACAATATGAAAAACTGTTGAGACCTGATTGTGTTCCATCAATTGTATCAGTGCTGATTTCCTGGTGTGAGATCGTACTGCGGTTATACATGATATTGCCATTGGGGGAAACTGCATGAAGGGCACATGAGGCTGTGGATTATTTCTTATAACTTCATGAAATTCTGTAATTATCTGAAAATAAAAATTTAAACACAATGAGACATTAAAAAAATACAACAAAAATACATCAAAACAAGTGCTAAGGCCTGGCTAGAAGAAAGCCTGAGTTTGGTGGGGAGCACAGCAGGGGTTTGCCTCTCGAAGAATCCAGGAGGCCTTCCTGATGGAGGCTCTTCCTTCCTATGTAAATGGAATCACAAGATATGTAAGGGATCTGTAGGCACGGTGGGGAGCACGTGCATTTCTGGACTTGAGAGGACAGGAGATGGGGTTGCAGCCTCAGGTGCCCTGGGCATGAGTGAGAAGCAGTGCAGACAGGGAGAGGCTATGCTCCGGGAGAGTCCACCCCCCACTGCATCATGTTATTTCATTTACTTATCATGTTATTCACTTATTTATTCACCTTCTCATTTTCACCAAATATCCTCCATATGCCAGATGCTGGACCATGCCCTGAGGACAAGTGATAAACGAAAGACCATTCTTCTCACCCCACCCCAGCCAAGAGCTTGACGAGGAGACAGAAAGATAAACAGAAAAATGAAAATGCATTACTGTGTGACAAATCCTGTGAAGGAATAGGCACGGATTGCTTATGAAAAGGTCATTGGGACCTGGAGGGCTTCCTGATGGAGGCAGCATCTGGCTAAAATCTGAAGGATCAGTGAAAGAAATCCAAATGAGCAGAAGGTACAGAAGGAATGTCCTTCGAAGCAAATGGAATCATAGCTTGTCTGAGGGCCTGGACATGAGAACGTGTGTCACAGTTGGGCAAACCCAAGGCTTCAGTGAGGTTGGAACACAAAACTGGGGATGTGGTAAAATGCAAGTGAGGATGAAGCGCTCATCCAACCTGGGTCTCAGAAGGCCCCCGACATCATGCTGAGGAACCTGGATGGCTCTTCTGGGGGATGGAGGAGGCAAGGACGTCTTTTGCACATGGGAGGCAAATGAATGAAATGAATCAAGTGAAATGAATCAAGCTGTGAGGGGGCAGAACTGGGGGCAGTGAGGGAGATGAGCCAGGGGAATGTCAAGGACAAACCCTGTATCTGCACCCCTTCCTCAGCCTCCTGGGGTTTCTGTGCTGTGGTTGCACAGGGAGCATGCACTCTCATGGTTCGTGGAGTTCTGAGCTCCTGGCCTAAACTCTCTTCTGTCTCCGATCAATTGCTCCCTGTCACAAGCGGATCTTGTTCCAGTTCTTTACTTTCTGGATCATAAAGTTGTCCTCTGTGTGACTTAGGAGGCTCTCTGGTTCTGGGCATTTATAACTCAGAGATACCTGTGCAGTCAGCAGCCCACATTAGTGTGTTGCTTGACAATTTAGCTGTCCCCTCGGAGGCCGGGAGGAGATCTATCTGTTTCTCCAGATCTTGCTCACTGGAATCAAGATGAGGCTGGATAGCTTCCCAGGCTGTGCTACTGTGGCTTAGAAAGGGCAAGAGCCGCAGACTATAAACCTACAGAGGGGCGAGAGGGGGACAGGACCCCTTCCAGCACAGCAGGATATCATTCGGGATTTCAAAGTGCCCGTGGGGAACAAGTACATTCTAGGGAGACGCTTTCAGAAAGGACACAGGTAGGTGACCCATAAGGACCAGCCAGGTGCTGATGGAGCCAGGAACAGGGAGTCCACAAGTCAGCCTCACTGAGATGGAAATCCACAACGGGGCTAGACGCGCTCTCTTCATCAGGGGTACCTGGGGGCCATGGCACCAGAACCAGTGTGGCAGAGATTGGCGGGATAAGATTGAAGTGTTATGGGGAAGAGGTTTGGGAATAAAAGTCTGAGATCCACTGCACCTCTCATCTCCCTCCAGTGGAGAGGTGAGAGAGATAGGTCTTCCCTCCAGGAGCACACAGAACAGAGGGGGTGCGGCCAGGAAACGCTGGACAAGGCTGCCCCTTCCCCTTCGGATTCTACACACTGTGCATCCTTCAGGAAGGGACGGCTAAGGCTGCAGCCTGCGGGAAATTGAGGCCAAAGCTCTGTGAAAGTTCCCTGCGCTGCACTAGGTTTGTTTTGTGCTGGTGCTCAAATGTTCAGGACAGAGCCTGGCACATAGTAGATGTTCAGTCAATATCCATGAGATATTTGTCTTGTTTTAGCTCTTTTTCACATGAAACAAGAGCGCAAACAAGCTTACCCTCACTGCATGGACAGAAGCTTGGATAACACTGTCCTGGGACCAGAGAGAAGTTTGGGGCATATGCCCTTTGCCCGCAGAGAGCCGGCATGGCTGGTTCAGAGGCAAAGCCAAGTTCCCATGAGTTTACAGATTGAAATGCAAGATTTCTGTCGGGGCAGTCCCGGAAAACAGATTTCGGGCCCTCATCTTCACGGCACAGCAGCCTGGCCCTCTCTAAACCATGCCCTCCAGGCTTAGCGCAGTGTCCTGGCACCGTAAACCATACACTGCCACAGCCTTAGTGCCGCTTTTTAGGTTCCAACCCTAAGCTCATTTAGCGTATGACTTTTTTTAAAAAACGAAAAAGGAAAGGTAGGTTTTTTTCACAGGTAACCTAATATTAAAGCTTCCAAAGTGCAGCTAGAAAAAGTGAGACCCAAGTCTCCCCAAGTTCCAAGGAGAAGGATCACAACCCCAAAGACAAACAATCCCAACGATGGGTTGCATCTGGACGCTCTCCGCCAGTGCAAAGTCCTGAGGCGTCTAACTCACAGCGCAGCCTGGAGAGGACAGATCCTCGGCACAGGGAGCAGAGCACTGTGCAGGCAAATGACGGGCTGGGACAGGGTCAGCGAGGCTCCCTGAGGACGTGACATTTGGGCTGAGATCAGACTTAGGGAAGAAGGCAGGAGGGCCGGATGAACCAGGCAGAGGGATCAATACCAGAAAGGCTTCGAGCTGGAAGAAAATGTGGGGCCGGCAAGGAGCACGAAGCAGGCCTACAGCAGGGTAGGCAGCAGAGGGTAGAGAGTCAGCATGCGGTTAGGAAGAGGCAGGCAGACCACTGCACAGATCTGGGGGCCGCCAGCAGAACTGGTGAGTCAGGGTTCTGAGAATTCCCTCCATAGCCATCTGGGGATCAGAAAGCAACAGGCGAGAGGGTATTTTCAAAAATCATTTTCCTTTCATTGCTCCTACCCTTATAGTAATCTAAACTTAGGACTCAGCTCTAAAACAGGAAAACATTTCAAAGACCAAGGCTTTACCCCTACTTTAACCCTGCCACACCAGCCACTCCAGGCCCGGCTGGAAGCATTTAACAAAGGCCAAGATACAGAGAGCAGACAGCTGCGGTGCCCCCATCAAAGGCCAGGCACAGACCTGAGCTTGCCAGCATCCCCGCCCAAGTACAGAAAGGCGCATGGGAGGAATAGTGGAGAATTAACTGAGGGTGAAGACGAATGGGCCTCCTCGGGGAAGTGGGTGGGGAGTAAAGGGGAAGCGACCTGCTCCAGATCACAGTCTGCCCAGAGCTGCCTGTGAGCAGGATGGAAAGCAATGGCAGGGCGTTTTGACCAGCTTATCACCCACTGCATATACCAAGAAAGAAGTATGGAAACGCAGATGAAAGAGACAGAGAAAGAACTCGGTTTGGAAGAAAATACAGCCCGAGAAATAGAAAACAATTATTCATGAGAGTTTATTTTTAGAAAAATTCAATAATACAAAAGTTCAAAAACCAGACTCCCCCCCCCAAAAAAAAGGAATAAAACGTAAGCAGGAGATTACAGAGTTAATGAAACAAATTATGGATCCAAATAACAATATTATAAAACTAATAAAGTAGAAATGACCAAAGAAAAGGTAGAGTTTAGAATTGGACAGTTGGCATAGAGAAAATACATGGCAAATTAAATGATTAGCAAAGAAGAGGCTCAATATAGTAGATAGAGGACAACTGGCGTCCCTAAATGAGAGGCTCCAACCAAGAACAAACAAAACTGTGTTCAGAGAACTATTAGTAAAAAATTTCCTTAAAGTGAAGGAAGAATCAGAGACAAAAGCAAAGTCAGATAAAAGTTTTGAACTTCAAAGATAAAAAATTATCCAGCCCACAAACAGAACGAAAAAGTCACCTCTAGGGGAAGCACAGACTAACCTTGGACTTCTCTATTGCTATCGAAGTAATAGAAAGTCCTTCTAGGTGGGTAATTATTTGGTAATGAAATTCAATCAACTAAAAGATAAATCAAATTAACGAATTCAGTAGAGAGAAATCATGGTAGTGCCCGGGACCTGTTACATTCTTTTAAATGGAGGAATAAAACCAAAACATACTGAAGTTGTTATAAATCTTAAAATGAAAAAAAAAAACTTACAAAAATTAGCAAAATTGAGAGGTGGGGAAAGGTGAAGAAATAGACTTTTCATACGAAGGGATTAATCTGTACTATCTAAAGCTGAAATACGAAATTGAAAATAATTATTCAAGTCTTGTTGTTTTTATAACATTCTTTCTTAATCTTATGAGAATCTTTCAAGAAAGTTTCACCATTTATCCAATGTAGCAATTTCCTCCACTTTATATTAGTTTATTTTCTATGCTTGTTTAACAAAATCAAAATTTTAAAGTTATCAATATCATATTTTTCTAAAGTTATTCTGACTTTCCATCTGTTGTTCTACCAATGATGAGGTAGGTTATAGCTACATATCTTAAGTGATGTTGACTTAAAGATAACAATGGCAGTTTCTGAATTATTTTGTGTGGTGTTTTTATCCCCTCCCCCACATATGTGCATATAAATGTACTGACACATTTACTTTTATGAAATGTTAATAGAAATTTGTAACTTTAACACAAAGTAATTTTTCTAAAATAAAAATGTCACATATAAAAGGAATATCAATAGAATTTCACATAAGCTAAATTTATAATTATGATTTCCACATTAGTAATTTCCACTTGCGGGCTTCCATTTGGTAAAATACTTTCAGCCTATCTGTCTTCACAATTTCAGTAAGGCATTTGTAATCTTTCTTCTCTGGTGTAGTCAGTGCACACACGAATTCACCCTCCCATCACATCCTCCAATCAAGTCTTGAGAGACTTTCTGACTTATGTCACTTGCTACTCACACCCTTCGTCACTGTGGTGGCTGTGGTGCCGGAGACACACCACTGTGGGGAAGTGCAGGCACTTGCAGGAATCTGTAACGTCTTTAGAAGAGCTCTCTGCCCATTTACGAACGTGACAGGCTATAGAGCCGAACTCCTCTGCCTCCAGAGCAGCCCCCAGTCTGCTCACGGGCCACACACATCTCAGTCCCCTTCCTAAAACAGACACAGACACAAGAAGGCACCTCCAGGTCTTCCTCTAAGACAACATGGTGAAACATCTGTTATCCTTTCCACACACTCTTCTTTCTCCTACCACCCACTACTTTCTCTATTTCTAAATTATCCCCCATGGCAATGACTCAGAACCTGAGTGTCTTGAAACAAAAATTCTCCAAGTATACAGAAATAAATCCAAGGATACCAGAATTTCATAAAAAGAGAATCCGTGGCTGGGGAGGGATTACTGAAATACAAATCACTGTGAGTAATACAAGTAAAAGCTACCTTGATAAGGAGACTTGTGCCGTGTACCTGCCATGGCCGCCCCAGCTATAATAAATGGGGGAGGAGGAGGAGCAGGCATCTTCTGGTACTGATGGTCCCGTTTTCAGTCTAATGGCCCATTCATTTATTGTGGATGCTCTTATTAGGGCAGTTAGCACTTCGAGACACAATTTATAGAACCTGACAGTGATTAGTTCTGCTCATGTTTACTCATTGATTAGGCTAAGTGCTCTTCTTTGAAAAGAATATAGTATAGTTAGACTGTTCTAAGACTATGATTGCACACATGAAGTTGAAGACAAAGTGATGTCAATGCAAGTACTATTCATTAATTTGTTCAGCAGATCCCATTAGCATCACTTAAGTTCCTTTCTGCTCTGTGCCCAGCTCTGAGCCCAGGGCTTTATATTTATTCTCTTTCAGCCACAACAGCAGCTCGTCTTGTACAGCGGCTCAGAGGGAAACAGCTACTGGCTTAGACTGAGGCGCAAAGACCTGGGTCTCCCTCCATTCTCAGTGTAAGGCAGCAGGTCTTGGGTGGCAGCTGAGGTCTGAAACAAGGCCACACTTCAAGATTTCTAGTCAACATCGGACAAGCCAGTCACAGCTCTGGGACTCAAGGTGCTCCTTGCAAACGGGAGCTGATGAAAGTACATACTCGACTGGATTGTTTTACTTGTCTGTTCAGGCTGCCATAACAAAATACCACTGAAAGGGTTGCTTAAATAACAGATTTATTTTCTCACAGTTGTTGAGGTATGAAGTCCCAGACCAAGGTGTCAGCAGGCTGACTTAGTAAGGCTTCTCTCCGTGGCTTGTTGATGGCACCTCTGGCTGTGTCCTCACTGCCCTCTTCTCTGTGTGTGTGCCCAGAGAAAGCTCTTGGGCCTCTTCTCCAAAGGATGCCAGTCCCACTGGACAAGCATCCTACTCTTTTCAGCTCACTGAACCGTAATTATCTCCCTAAAAGCCCTATCTCCAAACACCATCACATTGGAGACTAGAACCTTAACACAAGACTTTTCTGGGGACACAATTCAGTGTGTGACAGTATGTTAGTTAGACAAGTTAATGCATGCGATGCACTTAGCAGAGCACCCATATATATTACATGCTTAATGAATGTTAGCAATTATTATCATTATTGCTACTCTTGTTACTCTCTTGAGTCACGACAGGCCAGCACTAATGAACAGTGAGTGCCTAGTATTTCATGGCTGAAGTTTCCCCTGGCTAAGTATCTTCACAGGTGTGTAAGGTAAGGAAAGAAAGGTCGTTCGTCCTAACGGGAGGCTACTCCAGCTGCCCCGCATTTGGATACACTAGCGGTGAGAACACCAAATGAATACAAGAGGATAAATATAATGTGGTGAGATTTTCACAAAGATCAAACTCCCAAGTATGTTCAGGAAAACCGAATTCTAAAATATTACACTTCTGAGATTATACATATTTTCCCCTTTTGGGTATTACACTGATCTTTCTTTAAGAATGGCGGTCCAATGATGGAAAGCAGACCTCTTGTTTTTGTTTGGGGTGTGTGTGCATATCTGCCTCTTAATATCCTGAAATGGAAAATTATTACACTAACATAATATTTTGGGGAACATTTTTGATCCAAAAGCCTGGAGTCTATGGCTATACTAAAATCTGATGTGAATTGAGAAATGAGTTCCCTGTCCTGGTAGGATGGACTCATTTTTCAGATGGCAGGATGGATCACGAATGTGTGTTTCTAAGGGTGTTGACTGATGCTGAAATGTATTCAGTCCCTCAAGCTAACATCCAGAATCCTTCTCAATCCATGTTGACTGGGATACTCAGTATCACATACACAGAGCACATATATTAATGTACACACTTATTCGTGAGGGCTGGCTATTAAGAAGGTCTCATTTAGGCTGCATTGTATTTGACAGGAATGGCTTAAAAGGTACCATCTAAAAGATACAGCACTCTGAAGTGGCCCACCCTTGATAAATTCACTGGACACTGTCGCCACTTTACCCAAATGAAAAAGATGGTTTCATGGAGTAATCATGAGAGATTCTCCTAGTGCTCGCATTCTTTAATTGTACTGAAAAGGGTCCCTCCCTGTGATTGTGGAATAAAGCAGAGAAGTTGGCCTCTCAGTTATCACAGCCTGCCTAACGTGTTAAGCCTGAATTTATAATTTAAGGCCATGGCTGAAATGCAGACTTCTTTATTTGTGGCTCATTCCCAGTAGTTGGGAGGGAAATCCACGTCGATGGCCCTTATCTGGGCAAACATGCTTTCTGCTTGGCTGGAACTGTGTGTGACTCCTGGCTAGTGGCTGCCCCGTGGGCCCCAACCTCACTTGCTCTCAGAAATAAGCCGGAGATTCGGGTGTGAACTGCGCTGGTCTCAGCATTGTTGGGTGCTGCCATCCAAAGTCAATAGGTGACACTACCCTCCCCCTAACTTGACCTGGGTAAAAGGCAGGTGTTCGTAGGGTGCCTCAGTAAAATATAAGTAAGAACAAACATAACTTGGGTAATTAATATTTCGGAAGAGTTTTCTCTGTTCCAACTAGTATGCTGCATGTTTTACTCATTTAATCCTTGCTACAACCCTACAAAATAGGTTCTATTATTATCCCAACTTATATATTAGGAATCTGAGGCACAAGTAGCAAGTAATAGAGTAGACATATGTAGGAAAATTCCCCTTCCTGTTTCCAAAGAGCTTTGGTATCTCTGGTGAATAAGGCATGAAAAGCCTGCTCACCTCTATCCCAAAAGAGAGCCACCTTTAATTGCTCTGGTACACTCTGATGAATCCCATCAAGGGGCAGGCCAAGGGGACAAGCTGAGTCTTGTAGGGTAGTTTGCAAAAAAGGGCTCAAACTAAGAACCTGAGAGTCAGAACCAGGAAACCAAATTCAATGGTGCAATGCAAGGATTCAACTGAAAATATTATACCAGAGTGGTGGTCCCCACGGGCCCAGTTTCTTCTGCCCGATCACAGCTTCTGGTGAAGGCCACCAGCTCCCTAGCTCTAGCCCGACGATCAAGAGTGAACTATTTTGCCTCTGCTATCCCATCTCTCCCTGTGATGGTTAAGCTAAACTGTCACCTTGACTGGATTAAAATATTCCTGGAGTGGTGATTGGATCTTGGGGTGCTATGGCCATCAGTGGATTAATTCACTCATATTTAGAGCTAAGTGTGCTGTTTGAAGGTGGGCCTGGTTGGAGACAGGTCACTGGGGACATATCTTTGGAGGGTATGTCTCTCCCTGGCACTGGTCCCCTGCTCTGCTTCCCAGCTTTGCTCCACCACATCCTCTGCCAGCAGATCATGGGCTGAGACTTCTGAAACCATGAACCAAATTAAGCCTCTCATCCTTTAAATTGGGGCTGTTGGGGGATTTTGTCCCACTGATGAGAATGCTGACCAATATATTTCCCTTGCCTGGGGCCCCACCCTCGCACTTCCTCTAACCCCTTGCAACTTCTCCTTTTGCCCCCATCTCCTTGGTACACAAGGCTGTTGTCTCTTTTGACGTTTTTCTCCCCATTATTCCTCCACCTCCCCTCCCAGAAGAACATGCCTAGATCTGTGGTAAGATCTTTAATGTTGCCAGGACGGCTCAATGCCAGCTTTTGGACTGGGAACCCTGAACATTCTGCGGCTGTGGGTGAGGCGGCTTTACCCTCTAGGACCTGAATTGGCTGATCCCCCAGACCTTCTGGAAAGACTTCCTGGAGAGTTTAACACCCCGCGTTGTTACCTGCTGTGGCTCCAGCCATGTACGTGCTGGCCTTTACCTTTCCTTTGGATGCTACCATCCCCCAGCTGGTACAGCCCAGTGGGAGGGGAAGAGAGCTCAGCTGCAGGAGGATGATCCCTGCCCAGGAATGGGTTACCCCAGGCTATTCTCAAGCCTACTTCACCCTGGCAATGAGAAAAGGATCAAAGAGTAAACTCAGGTCAGGAGCTCCACTCTTGGGCCTACTTCTCCACCCTTTTGACCCCTTTCACCATGTTGACTGCTGCCATGAATGGATTACAAATGAGAAACGCCCTAAGGCACCCAAGAGTCACCTTCGTCCCCTACACATACAGCATTTGATCAACCTCGCCACAGTCCACAAATGAAGTCACATCCACATCCTCGGGGCCCTCTGCGGGCCCACCAGGAAGGTGGGAGAGGCTGGCACTCCCATTTTACAGAGGAACTGCTGAGACCAGAGGTGAGGCTGCCACATGACATGGGGGCAGTACTGCAGAGAGAATCCACAATTCCTGAGTACTTATCCAGACTTCCATCAGTCACCACCTATCACGGTTCAGTCACTGCCTGAGCAAAGGATCCTGGGAAAGGCATCCGTGCTCTCCAGAACTTTCAGAACTCCAACACCTCTCCCAGGGGCTTCACCTGAGGTGATGTCAGACTTGATAGAAGGCTACACAGCACAGGTACCCAGCTCATCCCCTGCCTTTCGTGGACAGCCCAGTGGGGAACTCGCCAGCTAAATTTCTGTCTCCCTGCAGAGTCCCTCTAGAACTCTGCCCAGCTCCTCTGCACCTCCACTTCCCTTCTTGTGAAAAAGTATTCCTGCCTCCCTACATGATCCCTCTCCTGAGGAGCTATGCCAGCCAGAGGATGAGTTTGAACCCAGATGGTGAGGGAGAATTAGCATTGAGCCCCACTGAGACATGCGGGGAACTGAAGAGGTAAATTTTTACACCTGCAATTAGTCACACATGCAAACTTGTACTCACAACTAGGTGCACCTGCAAGTGGTTAATTGCTAAATAGCAAATGCAATTAGGCACTTACACGTTATCTCCAGCCTGAAAGGTACAAATGCAGAGCCACTAGTAACTGCATGGTTTCACACATGCACATCCTTACTCACATATGCACACACATACACACACACTCCCTGATGAAGGAAGGAACACAGAACAAAGTGACATGACCTTCAAGGCTGGAGACCAAAAGACACTATGTAGGGGTTCTCTTTATTAAAATTTTGAGACGCTGCATTAGAAGAATCGAGGTTACCCCAAGCCTAATATCAATACGCAGGACACAGTCTAAGGTTCCAGTACCAGATAAGAACAGCATGGGATTGCAGATTGTTCTTTTGATAAAGACTGAGCAATCATGAAAAACAAATTGGCCCGGGCCATGCAGGGCTGGGCTGCAGAAAAAGCTGATGCTTTCAAGCCCTGCTGCCTGGTGTTGATCCCTGATGTAAACCATTATTTAACCGCACAGGACAGAGGCTAGCCATAATTGTTATATTCACAGTTTATTTTTTTAATCTCAAAATATCGCTTTGGAAAGTAACACACAAAATCAGAGAGTGACCTTTAAAAATTCTGTTCAATGCCTCCTTTGTAGCCCTTTCTTCCTTCCTCCAGTTTCTTCGAGCTGTGATACTGAGTTGTCATATTTTTCAAAAATATTTCCTTTTCAGCAGCCGAGTGAGGGGGAGTACATCTGTGTATTTAATTGTAGTTGGTTCAGACGTGGTAGACTGAAGAACCTCTTGAGCGGTAATGAGACGTGCCGAGGCACAGAACTGGGAGACTGAGGGACAGGGCTGATGAGCGGGTTAGAAGAGCCGTGCCAATGATTTACAGAACGCTTTCTGCAAGTTGGGAGCATTTGTCTGCCTTTGCACGCAGAGCCACGCCACCTCGCTGTCAAGACTTTCATGCTATGTTAAGAGAATCCACTCCTCTATCTCCTCCTACTCCTTTATTTCTTTCCTCTCTTTCCTCCTTTGCTTCCCTCAAGCCTTTCTTCTTTCCCTCCCTCCCTCTTCACTTGCTTCCTTCATTCATCAAAAAAAACCTCAATGATTAGAAATCACTGGAAACGAGCCCTGCCTTCTAAGTGCCCGCAGTACAACTACAGAGAATAATCTTTGTCTGTTTGATGAGTCTAGGTTTATGGTTCAGGGAAAGCACTGACTGCACATTAACGATAAGTGTAATACAGCCATTGAGGAGTGAGGGCTGGACTGAGAAAGCCCAGAAGTGAACCTCCACTTGGCCACATGATATCTGTGTGATATGAAACAAGTAATTTAATCCCTGTGAGGTCAGATTTATTCATCTGTAAATGGCATAATACAGTCAACCACTCAGTGTAGTGTGAGTTAAACTGAACTCCTAGCAAAATGTCTGGCTTATCATAATGGCTCAACAATAATTAAATAATCGTTATGATTATGCATAACCACCAATGACACATTATCCAAGAGGAATCTATTAATACTGACTGTCTTTGAGGAGAAGCTGGCTATGGCCTGAAAAACCTGGGTTCTGAACAATACTAATCAGATTTATGGCCTTCTCCAGCAAACTTTTTCATCTTCACATGATCTTTATGTGCTTAGCACTCAGAGTCACACCTGAGCACAAAACAAATGCCCACTAAACATTTGATTGAGCTGGGCTGGAGGGTGAGTGTTAGCTAGCTTTTGTGTTACTGCTACAAAATACCTGACACTACATCTTCAAGGAGGAGAGGTTTATTTTGGCTTCTGGTTTCAGGGGTTTAGTCCATGCTTGGCTCCCTCCAAGGTAGCAGCATCATGGTGAAAGGAAATGGTGGAGCAAAAATGCTCACTTTATGGAGGTCAGGAAGCAGAGCAGGCAAAGTGCCAGAGAGGAAAGTGCCAGGGACCAGGCAGAGTACCCAGCCATGCTTCCATGATGCACCCAGACACACCCAAAAGTGGGCTTTACTAATCTCCTGGGTAGCTCTCAAACCTACCAAGTTGACAAAATCAGCTTAATTGCAACAGGAAGAAGTTTGCATGCATGGATGTTTGCCAGCATGGATGAATGAAATTGTGGGGAAAAGGATATTCTAAAGTGAGGGCAAAGATACTGATTTAATGAGAACATGTTAGGGTAGTCATGTGGTACTCAGTGTAATTTGCTATTTTTTCTAGCTGTGTTCTAAGCACATGGTGGAACTGTGCTTCCTGGCTGTTTTGTGATTGAGTAAGACCATAAGTTTAGCTCTGGCTAAGAGATACTGTAAGGATTTTGATCTTAGATGTCTGCCACAAGCACATGTACTAAAGGCTTAATTGATAGCCTCTGGTGCTGTGGGGGGGTAGAACATTTAAAGGGTAGGGATTAATGAAGGAAGGTCATTGGGGCATGCCTGTAAAGGGGATATTGCAATCCCAGCCTGGCCCCTACCTCCTTCTTTCTTTGCTTCCCAGCTGCCACATGGTAGGCAGCTTTCCTTCACCATGACCTTTTGCTGTGATGTTTCTACCTCACCACAGGCCTCAAAGCAAAGGAGCCAAATGATCATGGACTGAAACTTCCAAACCGTGAGCCAAAATAAATCTATTCTTTTTATACATTGTTTATATCAGGTGTTTTGGTCACAGTGACAGAGAGCTGATGAACACAGATACAAATAGAAGTGATATGTGTCACTTCTGAACTGGCATTTAATTGTTAGTCCAAGATCCTCCAGAGTTCCCTCTCCTTCTGTCAGAGGACTATAAGTGACATGGGACAGGCCCCCTGCCAATCCATGATGAATATGCAAGATGATGGGTAAGGAAAATAAACCTATGCTATTTTGAAGTACCAAAATTTTGATAGTGTTTTTGATTGTAAGACACTCTACCCCATGCTGATGTGTACAGGTACAAAGGTTTGTGAGACTTAACCAGATGCTAGTGAGGGGAGTGCTGTGTGGGAAACCAGGTAAGAAAGGTCAACTGGGGCCACCTTTGATTACTGAAAAGAAAGTAGCTGGTCAACATATGTTTCAGGAGATCCCAAAGCATCAGCAATGGCTTGGCACAACAGGGGTGACCTTCAAAGTCTGATACCTTGCTGTCCCATATCATCTCTCTGATCAAGCCTTAAAAGAGGAAAACCCTTAAGCTCATGGGCAAAGTGCTTTGAACTCCCAGGAATCTGTCTCTTTGGCTTCTTCTCTCCAGAGAGGTTCTCAAAGCTTTCATTTAAAGGATTGTGCCAGAAGAACTATGATTCCTCCAAGGCAATGCAATGTTATGGCTCATGAGCAGGAAGCAGAGAATCCTCAAGCCGTATAACAACCTCTGGTCTGGTCTGGTGCCCTTGCTCTAGTCTAGTACCCAATAATCTACCTTACCAGAAAATGCATACTCTGAGTCTTAAACTTAAACCATTGCGGTAGTTACGCAACAATAAGGAATGAGAGCACAATCCTGCCCGTTAAGGTCTCCAGCAGTGCAATGCGAGGCTAACCCGAATGACTTTTGCACTTGGGCACCAAGGTAACAGTGAAAAAAGAGTGATTTAGAGAGAGGATGTAGGCTTATACACCACCCACAGCCCCACACTGGTCACTCGATCACTAGTCTCCACTTTGTTCTTCTATAAAACGGGAACAATAATCATCACAGAACCTTACAAAATTATCTGTAAAAAAAGAAATGGGAAAGTAGAGCTTACTAAGCTCTGTACAAACCCTCATTGTTGCTGTTAATGAAGCGAAATCTCTTTCTACAATGCTTTCTTGAAGTGGAGAATATAATCTTAAGATATTTATGGAGAATACAGTGAGTTACACACACACACATACACACACACACACACACACACACACACACACACCCCTTTGGTTGCCCCAGTCAGAAGACAATGGATTCCTTCGGAACAAAAATCTAAAGATACAGGAAGAACTGAAACATATCAATTGAGCTGCCCCTCCCCCCTTTAAATACTCCTTTACCAAAGTTTTAAAATTTCACACAATAGCTTCCAAAGATCTAATCACTAGATTTCTTCTCCCTAAGATTCCAGGCTAAAAATAGCTTAAATACACGTCTTCTGTCAGTCAAATCACAAGGTAGAAGATACTGTACTGTTCTAAATATAAATTGAGAATATTTCTCTCCCCTAAGAAAAATTTTCTAACACCTTGATTTTCTTTCCTTGGGAACTCTGATAGGCCATGTCATGGGCGAGAAATCCTGAGTATCTGCTTGTCTCCTTGATACCAGGACCCTGGAGGCACCCTGAAGCACCGTGGAGGAGGAAACCTAGGAAGCCTGGCTTTGTTTTACTTCTCTGAAACCAGGCGGCAGCAGTGCCACCACCTTTCTCATCACTCCCACACCACCCTCTCTGTCACTCATTCACTCCAACACCACATCTGTAATAAGTCCCTTGTAGTACCAGGACTGAGCCTGGCACTGGGCCACCCGGAAGGTGTCTTACTGCTGCTCACAGACTCTTGGACACACATTTCCTGCACAATGTGACAGACGCCACTGGAACCAGATGCTCACAGAGCTCTGTGAACACAGCAGCGAGAGGTACTATTTGCCTCTGGGGCAGGAAGACAGGGAAAGCTTGGGAAGGAGGAGCCATGTGGGCAGACCCGAAGAGAGAAGGGCAATCCAGGAGTAGGAAAGAGTGCATAGGACACAGAGGCATGAAAGGCCAGACTCAGTCCTGGGAACCCCCCAGCACTGTGTGGCCAGCAGGCAGCAGGTTCACAATTGATCGTGGGAGCAATGAGGCAATCTGAAGAGGACGCTCCCACAGGCAGACAGGACCAGCTTCGCCTTTGGGGTAGTCCCTGGGGCAGCTGTCTGGATGATGCTTCGGGGCCGGGACAAGAGGCAAGAGAGGCCCCAACTGCAATGGCTCGGGGGAGGGGCAAAGGGGAGAGAGGGAGTGTTCAAGAACTTCTACAGTAGAATGGGCAGAAGGTGGTTACTTCATGGCTTGGGGAGATGGGAGACTCGAAGGGGAAGAACCTTCCATGTTTGAGGCTCCACAAGCAGTTGCCTGTCTCCACGGAGGGGCTGACGGGTAAGAGCGGAGAGGCAGTAGGCTCCTCCAGAGTCAGTCTCACTCTCTGGGGACCCTCCAAACAGGACTGGACGGTGTGGGGACCAAAACAGGCTGAGGGAGGCACTACACCAGGGCCAAGATAGAAAGATGCTCCGTTTCTATCCCTTAAAAGGTCTCAAGGTAATTTCCAACATCCTCTGGGGGTGGGCTTCTATTTCTATGTCTCCAAGGAACAATCTGGCTGCCTTAAGAAGCATTTTAGGGGAAGAGAAAAAAATCCATCCTTCTAAGGGTGAGGTTGGGAGGAAGAAGAAGAAGTGAGAAGACAAACAGGGAGAGACAGACAGAACAAACCTTCTCAGTGATACCCCAACTCTTTCAAAAACCAAAACCAGGGCATTTCACCACCTGGATCAAAGTGGGGGTCCAGGGTGGAACCTGACTCTGGAAAAGACTGAATGTGGCAGAAATGATAGTGAGAAACGGGTAAAATAGGTGGAGGGGAAGGGACAAAAGTGACCATCCCACCCACTGACTGGAGGAAGGTCCACTCTGGCCCTCACCTGTTTCTGGAAAGGACAGCATGACAATGGAGGAACTGACACAGTGTTTAAGTGAAGTCTGTCATGGCATAGGATCGGGAAGGAGTAGTAAAGGTTTACAGACTCCACGCCAAGGGGAGGGTATGCTTCCTGCCGGCCTCCCGCCCTCCCCAGAGCACAATTCTGCTGAAAGGACCAGGCCAGGAGCTGGGGATTTTCAAAGCGCTCTCCTTTGCCTCCCAGCCCACTGATTGCTTCAGCAATAGCCACAGCACCTTGTCAAGTGTGAAGCGCAAGCTGAAAGTCTATCCAAGTGCTCCTTCAGTGTAAATTGTGACTGGCTTAGCAGCTTCAAGTACCTCTGCTTCCCTACTCTGACGAGCTATGAAGGTGGGAATGCAGATGAGGAAGCTACAAAGGCAGGTCTACCAGAGTGAAAACACCTGCAAAGATGCTTTCCATTTCCCCCCGGCTTTATTGAAGTATGCTAGACAAATAAAAATTGTCAGATTGTTAATTTTGATAAACTATTTCTCTGCTAGAAGCAAATGCCCCTCCAGGGACTACATTTCCAAGGAGAAAGCAAACATTTCCCAGGGGTGAAAGCCACAAAGCCTCCACCTACTGGGAGGCAGGGTACAAGTGCTCCAAGAGATTTATCAAGGCTGCTGTTTTTATTAGGATTGTTGTTTCTCTCAGGGAGTTAGTTACACAACAGGTGTTGAATGACAAGCTCTAACCCCTTCCTGGCCCCCCACAAGCAACTGTTATTTTAAACTACAATTTTGCATAAAAAAAATTGTTTATGGAAGTATGTGGGGCGTTCCAGAAGAAATGTTTGGGCCATGATTGATGTTACAGGCACATAAAGACTTCTGGAAAAGGGATTCCTAAAATGAGGGCCAACAAGTTAAAAGCTCGCTAGGTGAGGGGCTGGGGATTTAGCTCAGTGATTAGAGTGCTTGCCTTGTAAGCACAAGGACCTGAGTTCGATCCCCAGCTCTACAAAAAAAAAAAAAAAAAGCTCGCTAGGTGAAAAGGCGAATAAGAATGTATAAGCCAAATAAACTGTCCAGCGACAAAGGTAGATTTATCTTTGATGATATTAGAAAGGTGGCAAGTAAGTCAAGAGTTCCGTGTCATCTCGGGATGGTTTCATTGCCTTTCAAGTTTCCGATGAATTGGCCCTGCCCAGTGCGGCCTTTACTGCCTGGCCAGGTACTGCCTAGAGGGGCTATTGTATCTGTCCAGTTGTGCGCTGGGCACCTCCTCTCTGCCCTTGCCCAGGAGCAAGTCAGAGGAGCTCTATGATGGTGCTTTCCTACTGCATCCCTAGATCTTTGAACTCATGTAGCTGAGCAATGGTCCCGGTTCATGGCTGCAGCACCCATGGACGGTGGGGGTGGGAGTGCAGGTCAGACTCGGTGACATCTAAGCAACCTGCCCAGAGGACTCACCTCTGACCAGGGGCACCGGGACTTCGGCCACTCATCATCCTATTCCTGTGCCTGTATCTACCCTTCATCCAAAATCCGCATTACTCTGTTCTGTTGGTTTACTTATATATATTCAGCCTCATACCCAGAAGTTACAGTGCAACCTACACACAAGCACAGGTACTCACGTGCACACGCCCGCTGGTAAGCAAGATACTGCCTTTCTCCTTCATTCTATGCTCTCTGCACTTGCTATCATTCTATATTTAGAAATATGCTTTTTTGTTTTTAAAAATCCCACTGTGCTTCACTAACTTTAATCTGTCCCCATGATGTCTTCTTACCCAGAGAGCAAGGTACAGAGAATGTGACCTGCCTCCAGAGGTTACCGGAAGTATTAAATGAGATCATGTAGGCAAAGCCCTCAGCACAGGACCAGGTGCACAAGGCAGGTGTCCGGTCGATATGTGCCCTGTGCAAGAATAGGTGACACGGTCCTGGAAACTGTCCCTGATGCCAGATGAGCTGGAGCTGTGGTCTCACCAGCAGATCTTCACCTGTTCTGTCCAAGCCGGCCCTTCACTCCTGTCTGCCTGCACTGTTTCTGTGTTGTCTTTGCTCACTCTCTGCACATGCTCTTCAGTCTCAGCCTCAAGTCCAGGCTGGCTGTGCAAGGCTCTCTGCCACCAGATTCAGGCTTGCAAAAGGGAGGGCAGGCCTGACCCCCAGTTCATTAGATGTGGCACCGAGGTCCCTGAGCTCTCTGAGTCTCCGGAAAAGGGTTTCCAACATCAACTCCCTGACTCAATAGAACAAAGTCAACAGCTTTTGAAACAGTTTTCTTCCTACATTTAAAAATAAGATCATGAAAAGTCCCCCAGAAAAATCAATGCTGGCTTTTTTAAAACTCCAAATCAATATGATGTGTGAAAGTTCTCATTAAGAGAGAGGTGGGGGAGGTCAGAGAAACAGGAGAATCAAAAGAGAAGAGGTGGAGAGAGGGGAGGAAAAAGAAGAACAGAGGGAGCACAGCAGTGGCTGGGAGAAGAAAGTAGAAAGGAGAAGAAGGAAGAAAGTTAGCGAGGTGCAAAGCACAGAGCCGCTCAGCCAGGATGGAGACACTGAGGGCCGTCCCCGAGAGAAAACGGAAAGACCGCCTGGGCCCGGAAATGCGGAAGTCCTGGTGCTGCTGCCCGTTTGGGAGCTGCCTGGCCGGCTTGCTCAGGGACCAGGAAAGGAAGAGGGGCAAAGAAGGTAGGGAAACAAACAGGCGACATGCCGTGAGGCAAGTATAAAGAGAAAAGTCAATTATGATGTCCAGCTGGTATCAGAAAAGAAAATAAAAAACTATTTAAAACAAGAGGGAGAAAAAACAAAAAACAAAAAACAAGAGGTAGGAGCTTAGGTAGGGCTTGAAGAGCTGAGATTTAAAATTTGGACTTTTAAAAATGGGGGGAGAGGACACCCTGCTGTGCATGAGTTGGGAATTATGACCCAAATACATACCAGTTGCTCTCTGAGGGCTGGAAGTGCTTGGGGCACTTTATAAGCATTTTAATTTATTCAATTCTCTAACTGCCTTGTTATGCCCATTTTATAGCTGAAGAAAGCAAGGCACAGTGAAGTAATTTGCCCAAGGTCATATAT